>CM050907.1:2642500-2800000 GCA_027726005.1 Juncus effusus
AGAGATAAAAAATAAGGTGTAATGTATAATTTAATGAGCATATTATTTTCTTACATGTTCTTTTATATAGTCTTTATTTACATATTTTAGCAAGAAAAAAAAATTAGAACCATAACAATATGGAACTCAAAATAAAGAGAAAATTCCAACAAATTTATATTTGTTGATTTTAACATGAGAAATAAAATATTTCATTAAGAATTATAATTTTTTAAAGAAGAAAAGAAAAATTATTTATATTTTAATGAGTGAACTCTTCATTAACTATTGTTATTAATAATTGAATATAACTTTGAACTATGATTCATTGAAGCCATCTGATTAAGATCTGATGGTCATAAACAAATTTACAACGGTTCTCACTAAATCAGGGATGGAACACAAAACACCAATCCAACCAATCATATGATTATGTTTTAATAGCCACACACATGTTGTCATAAAATATCAATAAATTTGAGAAAATGAATGGCTAAGATTTAACAAAAAAATTGATCGAACAGTAGAGATAAAAGTGATGATGTGGCCTCTTGAGGAGGCTCAAAAGTAGGTGAAAAATAAGGAGTTGGGGTTAATTGTAAGAACATTGATGATATTTTAACTTTTGGTGAGACATGTAAAATTATGAGGTTTTCCTGAGGTATACATGAAATTTGGTTTATTTTATAACACTATTTCAATAAACAACTTCTTGTAAGTAAAATTGCTAGCATAATTAACATAGCCATCAGATATTCAATTGATCACCACAACAATTCTTGTAAAATCCAGTAAAGGGATTTAAAAATTTTAAATACTTGTTCTCTTGTCAACACTTGCTAGCTCAAGCGATAAGTTATCCCTCCAACTTTGAGAAAAACACAAGTTCGAATCACAACACACATATTTAGCTTAATATTTCTAATAACCCAATGAGTTGTCTAAAAAAAAAAAAATACTTGTTTCTCTGAGGGTATAAATGCAAGAGGCAGATTTGTTAGGGTTGTAACCGCTAATTAGCAGCTTCCAAGAACTTGACTGCAAAACCAATTATTTCAGAGGTCATACGGACAAGAATACTGAATACATAACAACTTAACAAGTAGTAACTCCAAACGAATGACTATTATAGACTTCTGAAGTAGTAACCTCATTTTCTCTTCTCCTCCAACTCCACTTCTCGTCTTCTTCTCCACTTCCCCTCCTTCTCCGTAAACCCTAATTTCCGAGTAGTGAACTCCGTTCACACTCTTTTTTTTGAGCCATGGATGCTGCTGGGTACAATCCACGCACGCCCGAGGAGGTTTTCAAGGATTTCAGAGCCAGACGCGCTGGAATCATCAAAGCCCTCACTACCGGTCTCGATTTCTCCCCAATTGATTCTGATTGCGTTTCAATTTTTGAAAATTTGTTGGGTTTTCTTCTAGTTCCTAATTATTGATTCTTCTATTTTTTCCCCCTTTTTCGTGCTTTGTAGATGTGGATAAGTTCTATCAGGAGTGCGATCCAGGTCAGATTATTTTTTTAACTTAATTTTGGCTTTTAATTTTGCGAATTTCTCGGATTTTTGACACAGTTTTCTTCTTCCCCCCCTTCTTTTGGTCAAGTGACTTTTAGTTCTTCTAATTACTGTTATAATAATTACCTAAACAGGAGCTTTTCACAATTAATTATTATTTAACCACTAGTAAAATTTAATTAATCGAGGTCATATTATTTTCTTTATTTAATTTTGGGTTTCAATTTTGCCAATTTCTCGGATTTTTTTACCCAGTTTTCTATTTTTTCCCCTTCATTTGGTGAAGTGGCTTTTAATGATATAATAATTACCTAAACAGGAGCTTTTCATATTTAATTATGATTTAACCACTAATAAATTTTAATTAATTCTTCTTCTGAAATGGAAATTTCTTACTTATACCCCCAAAAGTGATAATTTATTCCAGATTTTTTCGTTTAATGGATCTAGAATCAAAGGCTAGAATTTCTAGGGGTTTCTTTCAAAATTTCTTCTCATTGTACTTTTCTCAGCGGTCATCACACAAAAGTTCTGTATCTTTCCTGTGTAGGTTTTCGTGTGGCCAAATTGTTTTAAGATATAACCATCTAATTACACGGTAGAGATGTCACATAAGATCTGAGGTTTAGACATTGACCATGCCACTTTGGAGTTATTTTCTTTTTTCTTTTTGTTTAAATAAAAGTGGGTGGGTCCGAAAAGACCTTTATCCTCTGTGTGTCCAGCCAATTGTAAACCTGTGCAATTATTAAAATTTATCCGTTGAAAATGTGGAACCCACGAGAATTAAATCACGCTGTTTCAAACAAATCCCATTTCTATGTTCTATGTTTCTATACACATCTCAAGGTGAAAAGTAAAATTAAAGACCCATTTTTAACACATCTAAAGGTAAAAATAAAATGAAATTGGTATGTGGAAAGTTATCCTACTTGTAGTATTTGTCCTAAATAAGATTTTTTAGTAATAACTTGAAAATAAAAAAGGGAAGTATATTAGCCAGAATAAAAATATAATTTTTCAAAATCGGAAAAAGCCAATAATATTGGCAGTTCTTAATATCTTATATGTGTTAAAACTTCCTATTTTAAAAGTAAGAACGCTGAACTCCAAAACCGCTAACAATGTTGACGTTTATCCAACTAAAAAGGAAAAATAGGAGGAAATATAATTTTCCAAAATTAGAAAATCGCTGACAATATTAGCGGTTCTACGATATATTAATTTCCTTTTTATTCCGCTAATATTTTATGTCTTGATTGCAAAGAAAGAGAACATATACTTTCAATATACCTCTTTTTAATTTGGAATATCATATAAGCTCGCTATACTTCCTTGCACCTTTCTTCTCTCACGCTAACAAGTGGTAAAGGAAATATGTTGTTGTGGTAAGTGAAACTTTGTTGTCGTGGTAAGTGATTTTGATTATTTTTGCTTACCACTGCAACATGTTTCATTCGCCGTTACAACATATTTCACTTGACACATGTTAGCGGCAAAGGAAAAAGGTGGGAAAAATATAGAGCTCTTGGTATCTAAGCCTTTTAATTAATAACTTCAAAATCAAAATATCGGAAAAAAGAAATATAATTTTCCAAATCCGCAAAACGGCATCAATATTAGCGGTTCTAATCTAACATATATAATTTTTTTTTGGTGGTGGTAAGTGAAACTCATTACGCTGGTAAGTGATTTTGATTATTGTTCCTTATCACGACACATAATCAAACCTTTCTCTTTACCATCAGAGAGAAGTAGAAACTTGTCTTTGACTAATAACTTAAAATAAAAGAAAACTAAGCATAATTTTCCAAAACCCTCAAAATAAGATATTTACAAAGCTCTCTATCTATTAACAACCAATCTTTAACAGAAAAGCAAAAAGAATTGGAAAAGAAATCTTAACTACTATCATCAAAAATAGGTAGCAGCCCAACTACCTAAAAAAAACCAGCCCGTGCCAGTTTGACTGAGTCAACTAAACAAATATTTAGCCACATATATTAAATTCTTTCAACTTGCTCTCTTAACCCCAACTTTTTTCTTCCCTTTTTAACAGAGAAGGAGAACCTATGCCTCTACGGGCTGCCCAACGAGACGTGGGAAGTCAATCTCCCCGCAGAGGAGGTCCCGCCCGAGCTGCCCGAGCCGGCTCTCGGCATCAATTTCGCACGGGATGGCATGGACGAGAAAGACTGGCTCTCTCTTGTTGCGGTTCATAGTGATGCTTGGTTGCTTGCGGTGTCTTATTATTTCGGGGCAAGGTTCGGCTTCACCAAAGAAGACAGGTCAGTTTTTTTTTTTCCCTTTTTTTTTCTTTTCTTTAAGGAAATTTAGAGAGGGTTCTAAAGTCCCCTTCCACCCCTATCTATTTACAAGAAAAGAGGAAATAAAACTAACCTGGCTTCTTTAGTGAACCCAAACCGAGCCCCGGAATAATACGACACCGCAAGCAGCCAAGCATCACTCGTAATATAATGACAATTAAACTAAGGGTCCTTGCACTTTAATACGGAACAGTGCAATTTTCCCCTTTTTTAATTGCCCAACGAGACGTGGGAAGTGAACCTGCCGGCGGAGGAAGTCCCGCCGGAGCTGCCCGATTCGGCGCTGGGTATCAATTTCGCGAGAGACGGGATGGACGAGAAAGACTGGCTGTCTCTTGTTGCGGTTCATAGTGATGCTTGGTTGCTTGCGGTGTCTTATTATTTCGGGGCTCAGTTCGGGTTCACTAAAGAAGACAGGTTGGTTGGTTAAAATGTTTAATTTAAATTGTGTTTTTTACATTTTTACATAGATATATTGGTAGCTTATGGGGTTAGGTTGGTTAAAAATATTGCACTGTTAGTCCCTGTACATTAGTTGGATTGCAATTTAGTCCTTTTACTATTGATTTGGCATGCTTGGTCCCTGTATTTTGTAGAAATATGCATGATTAGTCCCTAAGTACGGGGACCAAACATGCCAAATAAATAATACAGGGACTTAATTGCAGTCTTATTAAAGTATAGGGACCAACGGTGCATTTATCCCTTATTTTAATTGTCATTATATTATGAGTGATGCATGGTTGCTTGCGGTGTCGTATTATTTCGGGGCTCGGTTCGGGTTTACTGAAGAAGACATGTTGTTTTTGAAACTTGTTATTTTAATTTTCATATTTTATGAAGTCTTATGATGTGAGATTTGAGTCGTCTTATGATGTGAGATTTGAGTCTGAGCCGCATGTTTAAGAAAATAGATTAAAGTGAATTTTGTAAATTATACTTGGTAGATCACTTTCTGATCAACTTTTTATTTATATTTATTTATAATTTTATATTGGTTTTCTATATTGTAGACTCCTAGTGTATAATGTTGTGAATCTGTCATCATAAAGTTAGCTCTTTTATTCAATAAAATTTATAATTTGAAATTTAGTAAACAACAAATGCATATAATTTTTTTTTTTTTGAAAAATATGAAGTAGACTCAAATGCTCTACATCCCCAAAAAAGAAAGATTTTTCATTCTTGTACCTTTTATATACAACATTTCCTAGAAATTCCCTAACACAAACCTTTCCATAAAAACTAAATTTCATTGAAACTTTCATATTTAAACTTTTAGGATATTTTCCTATCCTAGACTAATTCAAATGTTCCTATTCATCCAAACATGCCCTTTGTTGGTTATAAGATGATGACACTAGGTCATTTCTAGGGTTAGTTTTAGTTTTTCCATGTTAATGGTATTTTGATTTTATTTTTGTGGTTAAGAAAGGTAAGTGGGGTTTAATAGTTTCTTTGTTGGAAAACGCTAACATTGCATGCGAAAACTATATTCTCACACTAATATTTAAAGTAAGTCTATTATATTATTATGTTGGAAAACCGCTGGCAGTTTTCTGATTTTGTCTCTCACTGGTATTTTCCATATTTTGATTTTTGAGTTAATCCAAATAAAAGAAGTTCGTTATTCTTTTATGGGCACTTACAGTTTTTTATCCTTCTTATAAATTGTTTAAACTAATTCATGGAAAGGAGGTAGGAAATCATGTTAAGTTTTGTTTTGTATTGGGTGATCTGCTGACACAACAGTAATGAACTGTTCATATTTGGTGATTTCAAATTTTAATTTAAAGAAAAAAAGACTAAAGGTACCGACACAAAATTTGGTACTTGAAATTATTAAATTACTGGGCATTTATATTATGGGTTGTGTTCATTTTGTTCGAATTAATTTATTATTTATATATTGTACATTTTGAATATATTAGATTCATTGCATGGGTTGGTTTAATCTTTTTTTTCTTTTATCTAAAATTTGAAATCACCTAATATGGACCGTTTATTGTCTCACTGGACCCACTTCTCGTTTTATTTTATTCTTTTATAAACTAGGCTTGCGCTCAAAGATCATATGATATTTTAATTACTAAAAAACATAATATGATATATTAATGCTTTTCTCTATTTCAGGAAAAGGCTTTTCGCTATGATTAATGGCCTTCCTACCATTTACGAGGTCGTGACCGGCACGGCCAAGAAAGCAAAAGACAAAACTCCCAAAAACGGCACCAAGAGCACTACTAAATCCACTCCCAAGGTAAAAAAAAATAAAATAAATAAATAAACAAACAAACCCAAACTTAATTTTCTGTCCATAACGATAAATTCTTCTACTATTCAAGTCGGATTCCAACCCAAGAGGCTCAAATGAAAAAAAACGCTTTTCTCAATTTTTTAAAATTAAACAAGAAGAGTACTTCGGTAAAAAAATTTAACCCCAATTTATTAACTTTGACATCATTAGGTGGTAGAAAAATAAATCAAATCACTTTATAGGTTTTTTTTGGAGAATCTAAGAAGTGTTTTTTTTTAATATTGAGAAACACTGAGTTTTTGTAAATTTTCCAAATTTATTTTATTTTCCCAACGATAAATCTTTTTACAACTTTAGCCGGAGTCCAACCCGAGAGGCGCAAAGACGAATATGCCCTTGGCCAAGGACGAAGAAGAGAGCGAAGAAGAGGAAGGAGACGAAGGAGGAGAAGAAGACGAGCACGAGAACACGCTTTGCGGAGCGTGCGGCGACAACTATGCGAGCGACGAGTTTTGGATTTGTTGTGATGCTTGTGAGAAATGGTTCCACGGAAAATGTGTCAAGATCACACCTGCGAGAGCCGAGCATATCAAGCAGTATAAATGCCCGGGATGCAGTAACAAGCGCGCTAGGGTTTAGGGGTTTGGAGGGAGGGGGGGTTAGGATTAATGTATTTTAGGGTTAATGGTTGGTTAGGGTTTGTTGTATGTAGGTTTGGGTTGTGGATTTTGTGTAGTGGAGAAATGGTTGTTGACTTGGATGATGTTTAATTATGGAACTCTTGTTTGGAGTCTCTTTTATGTTAATTTGGACCCCTTTCTAGAAATATTTGGTTCTTCTATGATGTTATGTAATGGTATGATTTTAATTTACTTCGTGGAGCGACGAATGTTAGATTTGAGGTGATGCCTGTTATGTAATGGTATGATTTTAATTTACTTTGTGGAGCGACGAATATTAGAGTTGAGGTGATGCCAGCGGAAAATGGTTTCTTGGAAAATGTGTTAAAATCACGCCATCCAACAATATCAAGCAGCATAAATGCATGTGATGCAGTAACAACTGCGCTAGATAGTTTAGGGGTTGTTAGGGTTTGTGGGGTTTAGTCGGATTTTAGGGTTTAATATATTTTAGGGTTAATGGTTGATTAGGATTTGTTGTATTTGGGGTTTAGGATTTGTGGTTGTCCGGTAGTGGAAATGTAGTTTATTGACTTGGATGATGTTAAATTAAGGAACTCTTGTTTGAAATATTTTTGTATTAATTGAACCCCTTTCTAGATAAGTTTGGTTTTAATATGTATGTTACGTAATGGTTCGTTAATTGTAATTTTCTTTATGGAATGTCCGGAGATAATTACACATTTTTTGGAGTGTCTTTTGTTAAGGGGGCCTGATATGTCACAATAGAACGTCGAAATCATGATAACAGTATATATAACTTACTAATTGTATAATAACAGTATATACAAAAAAGAAAAAATAGTATATAAAAAATAAAAAAGTATATTAAAACAATATATACAAATTCCAAAATTAAAAAATACATGATAAGTTACACTATAATTTTTGTATGAATAATAAAAAACATGATCCAAAAGAACAAATAACATTCAAACATAAACAACCACATATTCAAAGTTCAAATAACATGACAAACATTAAACACACACTCAGTACTCCAACGAAGAAAAGAGAAAAAGTAGAAAATAAAATGATAAAAAATGTGGGCGAAAAAGTTGGGGGGGGGGGGGGGGCTTAATTGTCTCTTGGCGGTTGCGTGGCAGAAAACCGCCAAGGCAAACTAATTAGCTCTATTTAAGCATACTATTTAATATAATTATTTTATTCTCCTTTTCTAACAAAATGAATAATCTTTAATTAAACCTTATGCTACTTCCATTAAAACATCGGAACAAATTATCTTGCCTTTTGTTTTTTTCGCATTTTATTTTAGTCTGATTAATTCTTGGATTTTTCTCTTAATATAAGACGAATCGAGAAGTATCACTCAATATTACTCGGACGCTAACTTCTAGACAAAGTCACATATTATGAACCAAGCTAACATATGATCTTTTAATTTATCAACAACATTCTTGCTCTAATAGCCAAAGTAAAAGCAAATTTGGAAAGGTGATCCACATATCTCCTTTGGCATTTTTGATATAAGAATAAAAAGATTCATATCCCGTTCCTCATTTTCCACCACATGAAACAACATGAAAAGAGGGATTCTTTACCATACAGGCACCATGTAACTTGGATTTGCAAGAAACTAGGGATCAACTTTCCTCACCAACAATTGCATATGTCGAAAATAAGAAGCCACGATTTATTTGACCCTATTCGGCTACCAAACTACGGCTACATCAAGACTCGCGACGACGAGTACGTGATTAATCTGTAAAAGTGCTTCTATTGATTCCCTTTATTGGATGTGAATGAGAACCCGATTGTGAAAGCGAATGATGCCGATATGTCCGACGTGGCACATGTCGCGGGACCTTCCAATCCTCCCACGAGACTCCAGGAAAATATCGTGGCACCTACCAATCCTTCTGTGGGACGCATGGTACATACTGAAGATATGGATTACGATGATCCAGTTGACACTGAGGCTGCTACAGACTTCTATCGCCGTTAAACCATTTTTATGAGGAACTTTCTTATCATCAGTATACCATACATGAGGAAGTTTCCATGTTTCGCCCTCGTGTTGACGCCATTCCTGGTACATTGACTCCCATTTCCAGGCATTATGTGCCGATTTCCATCACATGTGTCCTTGATCCTCTTCGTCAGCCAACCCTAATCAACCCGACTTACCCGGTCTGAATCCTTAGGCTATCTTCTGGGATCCATCTTTATCCATCTTTTAGCAATAATGACCCTTTTTATGTGTGTTTGTTTTTGAATTTCGTCAAGACAATTTATTTCTATATATTTGCTTTTTAATTTCAGTCAAGACAATTTACATTTATGTGTTTGGATTTAATATTATTAGTACTATTATAATATGAATGCTTTTGCTACTGTTCCTGGATATTTTCAATCTTATGTTAAGTGTGATCGTTAAAATTTTGAATTTTTTCAACAGCCATTAAATTCAGGTGGAGCATCTCTTTAGGGAGAGCTTTATTTTGTTTGATGTTACTTTTGATTGATTTTCCAAAGGGGGAGAAGATATAAAATATTGTATTTTTCGGAAATATTTTGAAAATCATTAAAATGGGGAGTTTGTTGTTCTTTGTTTGATGATATTTAAAATATTTTCGAACTACTAATGATAATTGAGTTTGATACTTATTGAACTTTCTCTCAATTTTCCTATTAATAAGACTAGTTTAACTCTCTCTCTGTGTGGGTAACTCTCCACCCGAGCGCTTGCATTTGTTTGATCAAAAAATTGAAGTTTTTTCTTTTAATACTCCATCCTTTGTTTCTCCTCCTTCATTCAACAACATTTCTTATTTATCGATTCTCTCAACACTCTGGTAAGTTTAACATGGATTTCGACGTTAAAACATAATTTTTCTGTCTTCATTATGCTAAAATTAGAGCAAACTTGATCTAGAGTGTCACAACGATGATTTTCATCACTACAAGAATATTTTTCGATGCCAACGTTGCTACAATTTTATTCCCGATAAAAAATCATACGACAAACACAAAAAAGAGCACCATTGGAACAATTTGCATCTGAGCTAGTTTAATGACATTATAAGGGGAATGACATTGAGCATGTTCCTGATAAAATCAAGGAATTGCTTCGTGGTATGGGTAAGGGCATTACCCCACCGGCACCACAATTACTACCCCGCCAAGAATCCGATCAACAACACAACCAAAAAGAGATGAACCAGACCAGGGAGATGCGTACATTGATGTATTGCTTCCTCCACAGTCCCAGGCACCTCCAGATGATGCCTCGATTGAAGCTAAAAAAAATATTTACATCAAATATAAATAAATATATATTCCAGTTTTATGGTTTTATTAATATAATTCAATTTCAGCATCAATTGGTATCAGAACCAACTCAATGTGGTATCAGAGTTGACAAGAGATGACCTTGTTTTATTAAAAATTTAATATTTAATTTGTAAAAAAAGCTCCTACATTAAAATGACATAAAATTACATTATGTTATCAAAAAGTTTAAAAAACTCTCCATTCTTAATAAAATTGCAAAAATAAATTTGTCTATTAGTGAGCAAATGGTGCTGCAATAAATGAAATAATTGGTATCAGAGCAAATATAACTCGAAATCAGGCTTCATCCAAGCTTATACAAATGAAATAATTTTTTTTACTTTTAGAAAGAAAATTAAAAATAATTTATTAAACAAAACTAAATGTTAAGAAATTTTCAAAACATAAATTTACCAAGAAAATTCAAAGGTAAAAACAAAATCGAAAGTGGATCTCCTTATGTTCATCTAGAATCTCATTGAGCTCAAAATTCTTGTCTGTTTCAAATACACACTTGACTATGTGCTATCTTATGAGTACTGTTAAAACCTTCCCAATAGCAAGATATATGTTGTCTGAAAGATGGTCAAACGTCAATCTATGTTACAAAACAGATATGACACTTAATTTCACATAAAAAATAAATCAAATGATCAAATATAAAAACTGATTTAAATGAATTTTAGAAAAAAAATATGGTTTACCTTAATTTCTCTAGAAAAGGTAGAACTAAAAAACATGTTTGCTTTTGCATCATCTGGGAACATATAATTTTATTCCACAATCTCGCGAATTAGATGTTTGAAACCCAAAATAAGTAGCATATCTATCTCATCAAGGACTAAGTATCTCATATCATGGAGAGAAATTTTATTTTTTAATAGATCCACCACAAGGTCAGGTGGCGCCACCTAACTGTCCGAAATTCATAAATATTATTAATATGCCAAGTCTTTATATTTCCATGTCAATCATACTTAATCATCTTGTATGAATAACATGTGGTATTATCGCTGCTAGTTTCACTTATTAAAAATATTTGCTAACTAATCAGATTCGAAAAGAAAATCAAGTTCACCTAAAACAAACTAATGTAAAATCAAGCTAAGCACTAAACATCAAAAAGTTATTTCAAAATTCAATATCTAACAAATAAAAGAAGCAAACCAGTTCGCTTTGGAGAGCTGATCATTTTCCATAGAAGAACGTCACCTTCCATCAGTTTGTAAGACAATATTGCGTACTAAATTTCCTATCTAACACATGAAAACACACAAACAAACTAAATAACTCAAATTGTAGTTTTTAATTCTTGTAGATGACTACAATGGGGAAAAGATAATATCCTATGCATAAATAAATAAGTATCCCAAATGAGCGTAGGGTATTTCTTTCCATTTTACAAACTATATAATGCTTTTCTACTTTCCAAAAGAAAATAAAATAATAACTTCGAAAATAAAATAAAATAAATAAAAAAAACTAGAAACACTCAGATTAAACGTTACCATTAGAACAAAAAGTTAGAGAAAGTGGAGTTCCCCTCTCACGTGGCTACTCATCCCCAACGACCTTCGTGACCCCATCAATAATCGAGAAGCAAAACACCACTATCTTATTCATCTTATCCGGCTCGGCCTGAGGTACACGCCATCATATATCTCTCAGCTAGAGCAATCAGAATCACATTGCAATAAAGAGATTCATCTAGTGACGGTCCCGTACGTGCAGACCCGATACGATAACTAGATCCACGAACAATATTTGGGGTGAATACAGCTCCATGGCGAGTATTATTGACAACTGGTTGTTTGATGTCCTCCGCGTAGGTATGATGCTGAGGGACAGGTTGGTGGATGAAAAGTGGCACGTTTGTTCTCTTCGGTCGGGCAATTGACTTTGTTCGATCCCAAAACCTCGGGAGTGGGAGCAGGGACAACTTGGGAGTATGGATTGGTGATGGTTTGAGCAGCACATAATTTTCTTAGGTTAAATGGCATGCCGATCCCGATGATCGAGTTTCGGACTTTATTCAAATTCGAACCCTTCAAAGGCAGGATTCTTGTCGGTCGCTACTCCGTCAGCCTTTGATCCTCGCATAGTCTATATAATTTTATTTGTTGTAGAAGTAGTAGAAGTCATCGAATTTAAAGTTAACTAGAGCTCTGCAAGAAATCCTTAAAAATTAAAACAAATTATAATTATTAGAAAGAAAAATTAAAGGCAAATATGTGAATATAACAAAAAATGGACATAAATGTAACTTATGTTTCATGTCATGCATGCACATATTTGTGCATGTATCATACTATACATAAGTTAATAAATAAACTTGAGTATCTTATTGTTAGTGAAACATTTTGAAATATATGTAGCATGTATGTTTCATCCCTCTGCCTCATTCCCTGAACCTAACCCATACCTTAGATTTCTTAATCGAGAAATTTTTGCTTCATAAATTGTCATAATTACTACTGATATATGATGAATCTACTTGATGTCTAAACTTGATGTCTAAACTTTAATTGCACACAAGAAATAACAATAATCTTATTGGAATTGAAACTGTATGGTAAGGACAAAAACTCAAGACATAATTACTATACTTTAATTACTATACACTACATATCAAAAAGTCAATCTGGTTTTGATTGCCATAGAAGAAGTAAAAAAAATTTCGCCATAGAAGTTCTGCACAAAAAAAAATCAAAAGTCAATATTCCTATCAAGAAAATCCAAAGTCAAGAAAATTACAAATCTAAATGTTAGAACATTTGCAAAACCTGAATTTACCAAGAAATTTAAGTTAACAAAATCGAAGTCAAGATTGTATCCAATTTTTCATATTTGTTAGTTGTAATTCTCTCGCTCACAATATTCTCTTGCAATTTACCGATTGGACCTTATCGACGTGCGACGTAAGGAGGAATGAATTTATTTGATTTCTTCGATTATGATTGAATGTATGATAACAAAATATTCTAGTGTTATGATTGTAAGTATGTTGGTTATAGTTATGGTTATACCAAGTTTGAAATGATGACATTTATGATTCTGAAATATTTTATTTTATGGCATGATTGATATGACTTATGTGATGTAGATTAATTAATTTATTTGCAAATTTATATTTTATTAATTGGATTATTTTTTGAAATTGGGAATAGTTATGACTATTTATACTATTAGTGTTGAACCAACTCAAGTGGTATTAGATCCAATTTTGATAAATAAATATTTAATTTCAAACTTTAGACAAGAAAATTTGAACAAAATAAAATAATTATTTGGATTAATAATTAAGAATTCAAATAAAAATATACAAATTGAATGTTAAAAAATCAGATGTTAACAAGATCGATCCAACATGTTCTAACGAATCTCGATCTAAAGCTTGATGAGGCAGACCAACGAAGCTCGATGAGGCAACTTCGAGAGCGACACATAGGTCAGTATATATCTTCAAATAACTACTGATTTTGGTATGAATTTGTGAATTTTAGCTGATTTTGTATAATTGGATGAATTATACAAAAATTGGGGAAATTATGGTCTGAATTAGAAACAATTCATCTGAATTTGGGGAATTGTTGCCAGGATTAGGTGAGTTTTTGTAGAATTAAGGAATTATGGCTGAATATTGTTTATGTGTAAAAAAAGGGTTAGTCTTTTGATATGTTGTACCAGTACATGTGTCTGGTTAGCTCTCTATGTCAGAATAGGCTTCGGTCAAATTTGATTTTACTGAATGAATTAGTGTTACTCATGATTTTGTTACTATTTAGTTACTAATAGAAGAAGTAATGAGTGTTTTTTCAATGAATGTAATTCGGTACAAGTGTTTTTTTGATAGGGAGGGTGTGATTTAGGGTTGAATCGATTGATTCAATTTTTTGTTCTAATTTTTATAATTGGTGCTTTAATTAAAGGAATTAGAATAATTTGAACTGATTCTGAAGTCATTATTCTGATTCTAATTAAAGCAAGGTTAATGACCATAATTCCTCCAATTAAGGCACCACTTAAACCAGTACAATGATCATGTTTAAAGCATCACTTTTAAATCTGACTTTTCATTATCTTAACAATAATAAATGCTAAGTTTATTCATTTT
The DNA here is from genome assembly GCA_027726005.1 of Juncus effusus. Classification (NCBI taxonomy): domain Eukaryota; kingdom Viridiplantae; phylum Streptophyta; class Magnoliopsida; order Poales; family Juncaceae; genus Juncus; species Juncus effusus. The sequence continues at coordinate 2,656,671 of CM050907.1, forward strand.
GGCAGGGAATGAAGAAGGGATTGTTGGTTATATTTTGATTGAAATAGGTCAAGTATTGGTTAATCCAGTTACATGTGTAACCATCAATATTGTAACAGTTGAAATACCATAACTAGCAATATAAAGCTTAGACCCAGTTAAAATTGCAATTCAGTTACACTACAAAAATTCACCATTTCATAGAATTCATGACCATTTCAAATCAATTATCATCCATAAACAACACACAAAATTCATTCATACACAATTCTAATAAAAAACATACATAATTCTAATTAAAAAAAATGAGCCGAGGAGCTGCAAAACCAAAACAAATTGCTCCATTCTTCAGCGATTATAAACATATCTTAGTTTAAATTTGAGCACATAATAAACTTACAGTAAAAATATGAAACTAATAACCCTAAATCATATTGATAACCCCAATTAATTGGCCATCAGTTCAAAATACCCTAATTACACCAATTAAATCAGAACACCAAAGAGTGTAAACTATCCATAAAACTCAATTATATCACTAATAATCCTAAATCATACTGATACAGATCAAATAACACCAATTTCTACTGGTACAAACTCTGGTTCTTAATGGTGCAGCCATAAGTAAACCTTAATTAAGCCATGATAATCCTAAATTGACATCTGATTTGAAGAAATCACATTGAATCAGTGCCGATTCATCACTGAATCAGCACTAATAAAAAAAAAAAAAACCATAACTTGTACTCACCTAGAAGCAGCAATATAGCTATAAATTCCTTGGTCTGAGTCCACCATAGATGTGTACGCGCTCTGTTTGGCAATATAGCAATTTGCTCTTTTGTGCTTCCTCAGTTCGAAATTAAGAAGAGGAGGAGATGAGAACAAATGATTTATATTTTTGAGGGATGAAGAGGGTGAGATCGAGTGCAAGAGGAGGAGAGGAGGTCCAGTAGAGGTTGAGTGCAAGAGGAGAAGACGTCGTGCTCTGTTTCGATGCTTCAGTTAGGTTCAGATCAAGAGAGAGATAGGGCCGGAGGGTGGTGGAGTAGCTCCATTACAGATCGAGAGAAAGATGGAGTGGGTCGGCAATCGGCAGGGGGGACTGGGGAGAGAGAGAGGGCCTAGAGATCGAGACAAAGAGTGAGACATATATATATATATATATATATATATATATATATATATATATATGTGACAAATATCTATATGCATGCTTAGTCGATAAGTGATAAACATTGTTAATGTAGCTTAATTCATTGAATTAAAGTAACATAATTCATGTTGTTGCCGCAGGGCTAATGACAAAGAGTAGCTCTTGAACTTCATTGTAATATATGATTTTTTATATTTGCAATTTTGATTTTTATTTAATTGACAAAGCGTAGATATATGTAGTCGAATAACATATGTACTAAAATCGTTAAGCTTCATCATGTCATAATACTCCTAGAACATTAAGAGATGAACCATGGGGTCCTTGGAGGCCAAACCTCCGAAATGGTTTTGTTGCACTATATTCAGGAGTGATTTGAGCTTGAAATTGTTTGCTACTAATGTTGGTGCTTGGATGCTGGATTGAGGTCGTATCGTGCCTGGTAAGGCGTAGTCATGTAGGATCCTCGGCATTGATAACTATTTGCTGTGTTGTTGTTGTTGTTGTTGTTGTTGTTGTTGTTTGGTGGGTGGGTGTTGCTGCTGTTGTTGTTTTGTGCTCCCTGATCTCCTCCTTTATTATTCACTTCAGGGGCATCATTGTTGCTATTCTCAGTTTGTCCATGGTTCTTACCGCACTCGTGGGAGTATTGCTTGCTATCGAGGTGTCGGTTGGATTTCTTGGGTTCAGGTACTTCTTCTTGAGACGCAGGTAGTATTGCGAGTCGGGAACTCGGGTTCGACCAGCGTCAATTCCTGCAAAGCAACCAAAAATTAAAAAGAAAAATATTGGTTTAATATCACTTAGAATTATTTGGTTTCAAATATATGTTTGCCTCCCCAGCAACGGTGCCAGAAAAGAATGATCGTTGGGATGCAATCCTATTCAAAGTTATATCCCAATAACAACATAGGTTGTAGTACTTGGATTGTCGATCCACATGGGGGCAAGGTTGAAGTACCGGACCAATAATTGACTTAGTAATTCAAACCTAACAAAGCTTAGTTGATTGGTTGAACATAAAAAAGGTTTCGCACTCACGTGCGCGAGAGGACAAAGTGTTCAGTTATTCGGTAAAGAGAATTCTAGGGCTCCATGCTTTCATTTGGATCAACTTGTTAGTATGTTCGGGTCTTTACTTCCACTTATGGTTTGTCTTGTGAGGGAGACTCGGTCTTCTATCGCAAAGCCGGTTCCCGCAGAGACCAGATCAAGTTGCGAGCCCTTTAAGCTGCCTGATGCTTCTGGTTCCCCGAAGATCTGCCCGCTACTACCGTGCTTCTTCGGTCGTCCTTTGGGTCTATTTAACCTTCTCTTCTCGGTACTTCACCTGCTTGGCCGGGTACTAAGATTTACAGGGCCCTTCATATTTCATAGTAAGAATAAAGAATTCATAGAACAAATCAAAGCAATAAACTAGATAAATTAGAAAAGAAAGACTTTTATTAAAAACCAACAAATTCACACAAGCTACTTTCATTTCATCCTAGAGAAGGGTTTAGTTACAAAGTGACATCAAAACCGACAGGAAATCAAGATACATTGAGAATAAAAGAAAAGAAAAGAAAAACTATTCTACTATATGTGGTTGCGTGACTGCGTCCGGACTAGCGACACGTCCTAGGTGATGAATATCTACTCCTAATCTTTTCTTTCTATCCATTTTGATCCCTTTTTGACGGCTCCAAATGGGACCTTTATATGGGGGGTGGAATTAGGGTTTTTCCGGACTCAGAAATGGTAGCACATCTTATAAGACTAGAACATGGCTACACTCTTTACCGACTGGTTCTGTTATATTCCATATTTTTCAAAAATAGAAAAAAATGACAACTTAAATAAATTGGATTAAATCATAAATATAAAAATTTATTGGACTTTTATGTAATTTTTCCATCATTTACTTCCTTGAACGGTCAGAAACTCCAGCATTTCATTCCCTCAAAAGAGTTTAAATAAGAATGTTTAGGTGCCTTTAAACATAATTACACCTCTTAATTTCTTTGTACAAGCCATTTCATCTCTCTGGTTCAAACCGTCATGTGTATTTAATTTCCTTGTCAAGCCTCACTCATTTTAAGTTTTCTTATTTTTGTAAGATCATGAGAAAGAAAAAGAAAAAAAAAACATAATCACAATAAATGTCACTAATTAATTGCCATTCATGCATTAGTGGCATGTATTTTCATTTAATAGAAAGAAAAGAAACGAAAGTAGGAGTGGAGATTATCAGTTCTTATTGGAGTCTTTCTTATATAAATATCATTCATTTCCTTCTCTCGGGGACACCAATAGATCATCTCTATCTCATGTAGTCTCTTCAAAAAAGAAAATTACTTCCTCCTAGTTCACTGTAGCGATCTAAATGAGGTACTTGACGGAATGGATGAAAAATTTGTGAGTTCAAATTCATTTTGGGATCACTTGAATTTGATATATGTCGCTTAGCACGACTAATAGGTCGTGTCGCGATTACATTCGGATTCCGGGTGTAACAAAATGGTATCAAAGCAAAACGATTCTCGGATTGCGAAATCAAGTTTGCGACTTGGCTTTTGCGAAATCCTCTCCATTCCCATTTCCAAGAAAAAAAAGCTTCCTATTTTTCACCCCCACCCCCAAAATACAAAAAAAATCTACATGAGAGAAATGGTGTGCCGATTCTCCCATCACCGGTGATGTCCAGCTTTGAGGTTTTTCAGTTTTGGTAAGAGAATACCATGCTCCAACTGTTTGTGTCTTCCTCTAGGAACCCTAGATCTAAAGAAACCTTCGATCCGACAAGTTTGTACCATCCAATCTTAGATCCAGTAACCTACGACAGGAGAATCAAGTTACCATCAAAAGGAGAGAGGGTGTGCCCGTTCTAAATGAAATTACCATCAAATCATGTGAGCAATATGCTTTTTCTAATCCAATATAATTAAAATTTTATATGATGATAATCTGAAAAAAATATTTTGAGAATTTCTCTAATCCAATATAGTTCTATTTTCAAAAGATTTAGAAGAGGATTTACTAGGGATTTCAACTTCAACCTTTGTCCCCTATTTTTATTGTTAATTATATATATATATTTTTTCTGATTTCTATTAATTTGTATTTTTTTTTCGAATCCAACCTTTTCTCCACGTTTTCTGTCGATTTCTTGTTAATTTCCTTTTATTTAATATTTTTATGGTATTATTTTTCTAATTTGTCTCTTCCTATTTAAATTCTTCTATTTTATATTTTTTCATTAAATTAGTTTCCTTATTCAGTTTTCAATTTTCCACTTTTCTGTTGTTGTTTTATTTTTTTCTATTTTTTCTTTTTATTTGAAAACTCATTTTGTCTAAGAATTTTCTATTTTCTATTTTTATGTTGTTACTATACTTTTAATCTTTATTTTTTCTTTTATTTTATGTTTTGTTATTATTTCTATTTTTTCTATTTTTTCTTTTTCTGTTGTTTTCTTCTCTCTCTTTTTCTTTTTTTTTCTTTTATTTATATTTTTTCTTCCTCATTTCAATAATTATTTTTTACAGAATTATTTAATTTCAAGTATTTATAGAAGGGAAGATTTGGTTTTGAAAATTATTTAGTATTTGCCATCAATAACTAGTAAACGGAAACCTTATTATTTCATATTTTCCTTCATATGTGCCACTTACCAGCAAGAATTTACATGGAAAATTAGATAATGTGGGAAGTTATAATGTGCCACTTACCAGCAAGTATTAATATGGAAAATTGCTATGGCGGAATTAATATGTGGAAAATTAAATATGTGCCACATACCAGCAAGAATATTTCTATATGGAAGTTATAATGTAAATTAGATTTGGGAATTACTACGGAAATGAACTACTATGTTAATTATTAATTTTGTGTTTATACATGTTTATATTATATTGCCAAAATGAAAATTAGTATTTTGGTTTTTAAAATGGAAATAAGTATTTTGTGTTTACATGTTGATATGATTAAATAATGAATACAATTTGTTATGATTTTATATATTGAATATTGTGAAAAATAAGTGTGGAATCATTTAATGAGTAATTTATTTAAAGAAATCTTTATTTGTTATGATTAATTATAATGAATATAATTTGAATTGCTACTGATAAGTTGTTACCATTATAACTATGAAGAAGAAATAGAAAAGCTGAATTTACCAATACAGATGTGAAGATTGAACAAAGAATATGAATACTTATCATACAAAATTACAAGATTACCACTAAAAAAATGAGCCCTTGCAACACCCACTTACCAGTACAGAGATTGAAAGTATATAAAAAAATTGAAACTTATGTGACTAGGAGGGCATGCAATTTTATCAAAAAATAATTGCTAACACCAAAAAGGTCTATATTTAATGGTAAGAAAAAAATTAACTCCTATAGTCCTTGAAATGGTTTTAGGAAGATGGTCATTAAACCTTGCGCTTACGAATGCATACATTGATACCAAAACAAAAAAATGAACCCAGATTAAATCCTTTATATTATTTTTAGGATATGAGTATTAACTTGGACAAACAAATAAAAGTGGCAGGTACTTACCATAGAATTAAGTTCTTCAAATTAATTTGGCAGGTACTTACCACATATAGTATTTTATTTGAATTGTTACTGATAAGCTGAGTTACCATTATAACTATGAATAAGAAATAGAAAAGTTAAAATTATATGTGAAGATTAACAAAGAATATGTTATGAATTGATATGAATGATTGTTACTTAGCCCTTAAGCAACAATAAATTGAGAGATTCTTATAAAGATGGAAGGAGTTATTATAGGGTATTAATTAGTATATTTTCTATTAATATCTAGGTCAAATTATTTCCTTTATTGTAATCCTGAATCAGGCAAGAGATTTCTTGGCCAACACTCACCCTCTACTATATAAAGGGGACAGTGACTATTGTATTTCTTAATCCACAATTCAATACATAATTCTCTCCTTCCAATTCTCTGTTTTATTGTTCTTTGTTCTTTTATTTTATAATACGTTATCAGCACGACTCTGACCCAACATAAGCGAGTATAAACTATCATTATTTCTTATATTCCAATATTTTTTTTTTCGGATTCTTTTCTTCCTTTATTCGAATTTTCTTTTATTTATTTATTTGAACATCAGGCAACATGTTATTATTAATACATGTTTATTTTTAAGCACTAGAAGTTGCTTATCATTTTTTTATGCACCAGAAGTTGCTTGTTTAGTTTTTTATTTATACAACCAGAAGTTGCACGTTTATTTTTAATTACGCACCAGAAGATGCTTGTTTAATTTTATTTACGCAACCAGAAGTTGCATGTTTTTTTTTAGTTACGCACCAGAAGTTGCTTGTTTAATTATTTTTATTTTTGCAACCAGAAGTTGCATGTTTATTATATTAAAGCACCTAAGTTGCTTGTTTAAATCATGCACCAGAAGTTATAAGTATATTTATTTTTATGCACATTTATTTTATGGACATTTAAATTTGAATCATATTAGCAATGCATAGAGCAGATTCTCAATTTAGATGAGGAAAGAATAATAGACTATGAATTAAATAATAACATACCTTACTATGCTTCTGCAAAAGAAATTATTTGGTAAAACTGCAGAGAATTATACTCTTCCGGATTTAAAGGAAAACAATAATCATTCATTAGATAAAATTCTACGAATCACATAAATATTGTATCACAATAGTTTCAGTCACTCAATGGTGATTTGATTGAAAGTGCAGATGTGGCCCTATATAGGCTATACGCCACTTATGCAAGTCATGAACTTCATTAACTTTCAAAAATAAAGAAAAATAATAAGCCTTATTTTTTTCTTTTTCTTTTTCTAAATCAGTAGCTTTTTAAACAAGTCATATGCATCATTATTTTCAAAGGGTGGTACTATTTCTATAGCAGATTTTTCTTCATCTAGAACAACGTTCAAATTTATTATCAAAATTCCGAAACTACCCTTGCCTTAATTGTGCTAATAATTTCTTACACAAATAAGCATTTATTAGCATATCATTTCTTTCTTCATTAATTGTAACAAAAACAGTAATTGTGATTAACGCAAGTATTTCATCTTCTTCTTGTACCTGTTTTTTGTTGCATGACCTATACTCATATTTATCTTCAGATCTACTCATTTTGTTTATTACACGACCTCTACATATAAGCATTAAGTCATTTTTTATATGAACTACTCAATAAATAATAGTAATTATATTTTCAATTATGTCATTTTAATAAACTATATTTTATGATACATATTCATATCATCAGATGTCATGGATGCAAGTAAATTCTCTACAAGATCAAGATATTAAATATGTATGTCAAACTTTTACTTTAAAAAAAATATTAGAAAAAAAATTTAACTTTATTTTTTCATTCCAAAATATTTAAATAAATTCTATTGGATTATTGAAAAGTTTGTTGTTTTATTTTCTTGGATGAAGTTTCAATATTGTGGATTATTAAAATATTTGTGGTTTTAAATTTTTGGATGAAGCACTACTGTGAATTAGTAATTGTTGTTTTATTTTTTTGGATTAATTTCACTGTTGAAGATTTTTTAATAGGGAAACAAAAATTGAGGGAATCTTTGATTGATTTGCATGAATGGTTGTTGCCATTTTTATTGGATTTATTTAAGAATGGAATAAACTCAATAAATTAATAAGTGTGTAATAAATATCTAGCTTCTGTTGAAACAATGAATGAAGATAAAATTGAGTACCTTTACATAACAAATATTGTTTGTAACAACAAACGTATATTAGAAAGATTGCATGCTTTGTCAATAGGTTTATATTATACACGTATTAGTACAATTGAAGCACATCATGCTATAATGAAAAATGAGTTTGATAGTTTGGCATGAACGTCTAGGTCATCCTGGAGCAATAATGATGCGAAGAATTATAGAAAATTCAAATGGGCATCAATTAAAGAACCAGAAGATTCTTTTATCAAATAAAATATCATGTGCTGCATGTTATAAAGGAAAACTAATCGTTAGACCTTCACAAACTAGGGTTGGGATTGAATCACCCAATTTCCTTGAGCGTATTCAAGGTGATATATGTGGGCCTACCCCATCTTGTAGACCGTTTAGATATTTTATGGTATTAATAGATGCATCTACTAGATGGTCACATGTATGTCTATTATCTTCTCGGAATATTGCATTTGCGAGATTACTTGCTCAAATAATTAAATTAAGAGCACAATTTCCGGATTATACAATTAAGACAATTCGTCTTGATAATGCCGGTGAATTCACATCTCAAGCATTTAATGACTATTGTATGTCAATTGGGATTAAAGTTGAGCATCCAGTGGCCCATGTACACACGCAAAATGGTCTAGCAGAATCTCTTATTAAACGATTACAATTAATCACAAGGCCCTTAATTATGAAATCAAAGTTATCGTCATCTGTATGGGGCCATGCAATATTACATGCTGCAGCACTAATTAAATTAAGACCAACTGCTTATCATAAGTACTCCCCCATACAATTTGTAACTGGTCTGCAGCCAAATATATCCCATTTAAGAACTTTTGGATATGTTGTATATGTTCCGGTAGCTCCACCGCAACGCACAAAGATGGGACCTCAAAGAAGGTTGGGATTTTATTAAATATCTTGAACCATTAACTGGAGATGTATTTACAGCAAAATTTGCTGACTGTAAGTTTGATGAAGCTGTGTTCCCAGCATTAGGGGGAGAGAAACGAACGCTGGAAAAATAAGAAATTACATGAAATGCATCATCAATGTAACATTTTGATCCTCAAACAAATCAATCTAAACTACAAGTCCAGAAAATTATTCATTTGCAACAAATTGCAAATCAACTACCAGATGCATTTGTGGATACAAAAAGAGTAACTAAATCATATATTCCAGCAGAAAATATTGCAGCTCGTATTGAAATTCCCTTGGATAATTCTAAATGTGATATACGCCAGAAGCGTGGTCGACCAATCGGTTCCAAAGATAAAAATCCAAGGAAGAAAAGAGAGCACGATAAGAAAGTTGGCATAACTGAAGTTATCAATACTTCTGAAGAAATAAATTCTTCTGAAAAGAATATTGACGAAAAAAGAGTAGAAGACATGAATGAGCAAATAACCCCTGTAGAGGTTCAGGTACCTGACAATATTGAAAATATTGATAATAATGAGATCTCAATAAATTATGTCTCTACTGGAAAGAGATGGAACCGAAATAAAACTATTATTGACAAAAAATTTATAGAATCGCGATTGATATAATTAATGAAAATGAGGATCAAGAACCAAAAACAATTGAAGAATGTCGACGTAGGAAAGATTGGCCAAAATGGAGAGATGCAATTCAAGCAGAATTACATTCTCTTGAGAAACGTGAAGTTTTTGGACCTGTAATCCGAACACCTGATGGTGTACAACCCGTAGGATACAAGTGGGTATTTGTGAGGAAACGTAATGAGAAAAATGAAATCGTAAGATACAAAGCAAGACTTGTTGCACAAGGATTTACACAAAAACCAGGAATTGATTATGAAGAAACTTATTCCCCTCTATTAGATGCAATTACATTTAGATTTTTAATTAGCTTGGCAGTCTCTGAAGGACTGAATATGCATCTAATGGATGATGTAACAGCTTATTTATATGGATCACTTGATAGTGATATTTACATGAAAGTTCCTGAAGGATTAAAAGTGCCTAAAGTATATAACACAAAGTCTCGTGGAATGTATTCCATAAAATTAAAAAGATCTTTGTATGGGTTGAAACAATCTTTAAGAATGTGGTATAATCGTCTAAATGAATACCTTACACAAGAAGGATATCATAACAACCTTATTTGTCCATGTATTTTTATTAAAAAATCAAAATCAGGATTTGTAATTATTGCAGTATATGTTGATGATCTAAATATCATCGGAACTCCTGAAGAGATTGAAAGTACTGCTGTATATTTGAAAAGTGAATTTGAAATGAAAGATCTTGGGAAAACAAAGTTTTGTCTCGGATTGCAAATCGAACATTTGAGAAATGGGTTATTTCTTCATCAATCTATTTATGTAGTAAATGTCCTAAAACGATTTAACATGGATAAAGCGCATCCATTAAGTTCACCAATGGTCGTTCGATCTCTTGATATAAAGAAGGATTGTTTTCGTCCAAAAGAAGATAATGAAGAAATTCTTGGTCCAGAAGTACCATATTTAAGTGCAATTGGTGCATTAATGTACCTAGCTAATAATATCAGGCCTGACATATCATTCTTTGTTAATTTGTTTGCAAGATATAGTTCTGCTCCAATACGAAGGCATTGGAATGGTATTAAACACATACTTTGTTATCTTCGAGGAACAACAAATATGGGATTATTCTATCTAAAATCTCAAAATCCAAATTAGTTGGATATGCAGATGCTGGATATTTGTCAGACCCACATAAAGCCCGATCTCAAACTGGATATTTATTCACATATGGTAATATTGCCATATCATGGCGCTCAACCAAGCAAAACTTGGTAGCCACATCATCAAATCATTCTGAAATCATAGCACTTCATGTGGCAAGTAGAGAGTGTGTATGGTTGAGGTCAATGATTCAACATATTCAAGAATCATGTGGCATTAAAACAATCAAAGGGAGTCCAACAGTGATATACGAAGATAATGCTGCATGTATTGACCAGATAAAAGAGGGTTACATTAAAGGAGATAGAACAAATCATATTTCTCCAAAGTTTTTCTCCACACACGAGCTCTAGAAGAGCGGTGAAATTTATATCCATCAAATTCGCTCAAGTAATAATCTTGCAGATTTCTTCACCAAGTCATTACCAACTAAAACTTTCAGGCAATTAAGACACAAGATTGGACTCCGTCACTTTAGAGATATTTGTACACATGAGGGGGAGAAATAATACGCGCTGCACTCTTTTTTCCTTGCTGCGGTTTTTATCTCATCGGGTTTTTCCTAGCAAGGTTTTTAATGAGGCAGCTTCTATGGGGAGAGATAATACGCATATGAAATACGGACATCCAAGGAGGAGTGTTATGAATATAATTGATATGGATGTCCGTTACTTAGCCCTTAAGCAACAATAAATTGAGAGATTCTTGTAAAGATGGAAGGAGTTATTATAGGGTATTAATTAATATATTTTCTATTAATTTCTAGGTCAAATTATTTTCTTTATTGTAATCCTGAATCAGACAAGAGATTTCTTGGCCAGCACTCACCCTCTACTATATAAAGGGGGCAGTGACTATTGTATTCCTTATTCCACAATTCAATACATAATTCTCTCCTTCCAATTCTCTGTTTTATTGTTCTTTGTTCTTTTATTTTATAATAGAAGAATATGAATACTTATTATACAAAATTACCACTATAAATGTGCTACTTACTAGCAATAATTATTGGAACCCAGAAGACAAACGGATCCGCATGAATAGTCATCCAACTTTTTTCAATACTCAATTAAAACATTACTTACCACTATGAAAAAATGTTTTAATAAGATTAAACAAAAAAAATTAGTTTACTGGCACTTTATCTTTCTTATTAACTCTAATCACTAGATGCTTTAACTCCCTTGTTAACTTGTGCAAACTCCATTAATCCAAAGAGGAAAAAAAATTGAAATAAGAATAATATTTTTTTTAACTGTTGCTTAATTGAATGGATGAAATTTTTAATTTTTTTTTATTGAGGTCTCGTATAAACATCTTCCGCTTCATCCTATCTTTGATGTACGAATTATCGCTGATAAATGGAGGCCACATTGTTTTAATTAATTTAATGGAAAGGATAATAAAATGGGCCCATTTGTCACTGTGAATGGGGACTATAGAGGGGCTAGGAGATACATTAATTTTCCAAAATATTGATGAGACTTGCATTCTCGGTTAGTACAACCAATTAATGCACATTTCCTTTCTTTTTTGATTTATTTTTCAAAATGGCACTGTTCACGGAAATAATTAAACAGATAGCACTCGTTTGAAAAAAATTTGGAAACTAGCACTTCCGCCATCACTGTTGGCGGAACCAAAGTTGGTTCCGCCATCAGCGATGGCGGAACCCATTATATCCCTGTTTGACGCCCAATAGCTAATTAACGGGTGGAACCAATGTGGCATTTTCGCAATTAACGCTAGGGTTCAGCAGTTTTTTAGCAAAAAAAAAAAAAAAAAAAGAAAAACACTGGTTCCGCCATCAGTGATGGCGGAACCAGTGTTTTTCTTTTTTTTTTTAAAATTTTTTTATACGCAAAACTGCCGAACCCTAGAAATTTTTGCGAAATTGCCACGCTGGTTCCGCCATCGGTGATGGCGGAACCAATGTCAGTAACTTCTCGCGCTGGAAAATTGTTCGAAAAATCTCTGGCACTGGTTCCGCCATCGGTGATGGCGGAACCAGTTAATTAGCTAATTAATGGAGTTTTAGGGCGCCAAACAGGGGTATAAGTTGGTTCCGCCATCAGTGATGGCGGAAGTGCTAGTTTCCAAAAAAATTTTCAAACGAGTGCTAACTGTTTAATTATTTCCGTAAACAATGCCATTTTGAAAAATAAATCTTCTTTTTTCATGCTAGCTGTCTCATCTTATCCCCTATAAATTGTCTTGATTTGAACAAAACCACTCTCCCTTACCAGCTGTCAATTCCCATTTCAGTTTTGTCTGAAAAAACGAACCCCACTTATCACTTCTGAAATAAGCATGACTCCATCGCTATTACAATGGAGCAATTTGGGGGCAGGCTAGAGTTTTCCTAAATGATAAGGCCTATTACGTTTGGTTTTCTGTTTTTTTATTTCTGTAGGAATCAAATTTGAGATATTGAAGTGACATTTGCACAAAGGATCCCAATTTAATAAGGCTCCCAATTTTTTTTTCGATTACACGCCCGTAGACCAATCTATACGACTATACCTAAATATTACTTCTGTCCGTGTTTCGAACCCCTATCCTAATGAAGCGCCATACTACTGTGCTACGCTAGTGGAGGCAATAAGGCTCCCAATTTAATAAGGCGTACATAGTATCTCATGATAATCAGCAGTAATATGTAGGCTTAAAACAAACTAAGAACGCAGTTATGGAAAAAGGACAAAAATTGGCGAGTCAAAAGAGAAGTCAAAATTCTCTATTTGACAAATCAAATGGGGAACAAAGAACATCGCTTCACATGGCCTTCTGACCGACTAAACCTGTCTAGATTCTCTATGATTGTACGCATCTCTTGTTGTAAGGGAGAACAAACAAGTCAGAAATTCTGATTTATTTGGTTTTGAATGTGGATATTATTTTCAGTGGTGAAATTTCTATTTTTTAGATACGGATATGAACAAACAGATTAGCGGGTGCATAAAGTTGAAAAGGATTAAGCTATCTACTTCAACAAAAAAAAGGGTCAAGTTATAGTAAATAAGCATATGGTTGTACGCATCTCTTGTTGTAGGGGATATTTTCAGTGGTGAAATTTCTATGTTTTAGATACGGATATGAACAAACGGATTAGCGGGTGCATAAAGTTGAAAAGGATTAAGATATCTACATAAAAAAAAGGAGGATTAAGTTACAGTAAATAAGCAAATAACTCATAACCTAATTGGTAGGAATAAAATGTCATATATTTAAATTCTGACAAACATAATATTATTTAGCACATATTTAGTAAAATTGAGTTGAATCTCAAAAAAAAAAAAAAAAAATTATAGTGAATAAAATATATGCTCGTTAGCCAAAATATTTTAATCAGTAATTGGTATCTATTAAGTCTAGTTCTTGTACATTTATTATGATATGAAAGCACTACATATTTAAGTATTGATATATATGAATACAGTTCAATATTAAAATCATATGGATCATATCTGCATTCATTTAATAACCCTGTTTTTTACCTCTATTTTTGTCATCGAGTTACATATAGACCAGACAAAGGGGGAAAATGAATGTACCAGAAATCATAATTGATTTGATTGGTGAAGACAATCTGAGTCCCACCAAAACTGTTGGAACTAAATCTTGCTAGGTTTAGTCAGATAGGTTTGGAGTTATTTTTGTTGGATGGTGTAGATCAATTATGTCAATCAATAAGTGCATCTTAATTCATGCTTTCGTACAAAATATAGGAAAATCTTAGTAAATTATGTAATTTTTTTCATCCCATAAATAAGTGCAACTAACATTTTAATTAAAAACAGTATAAGATTACATATGAATCATCTGTGCCATCCAACAGAACAATAACAAAATTACCAAAGAAACATAAGTCGAAATCAAGCATTACATTTATTGATCAAATAGCATCCATATTATGGTGTAAAGAATAACAACATATGTAGAAAGACCAACGCAAAAAAAAAAAAAATAACAAAAATATTAAACAAAATAGAAACAAAAAGGCCAAAAATCAGAACATGCAAACTATTTTAAAATAAATTGGTACTTTTGTTAGAGATAATCATAGTTTCTGATATAGAGACTTCAAATCTTCTCATCAAATTTCACCCAAACCGTGCTTATGGTTGTCTCTAACTTACCTGAAAATAGGTTACACGAGTTATCATCTTCCTTTTCAAGCGATGAATCTTCATTTGTTTTCTCTATTGGTGATACATGATTTGGAGTGATAATTTTCACTAAAGGGTAGTCTAAACCCTTGCTTACATCGCTTTTCTTGCATTTTTGGTAGAATTCTTGGATTTGGGGTGTTTGGATGCATGCTTTATTGAGTATTTCTTGAACTAAAGCCCTCAAAGGTTTATTAATAACTTCGAAAGAAGATCTATTTAGACTCTCAAAACCCTCTTTAAACCCCTCGTAAACTTGGAAACTTTCCCTTAAAATCATTCCAAAAGCCGACTGAGCTACAGAGCTATTATAACTCGACAAATTCACCGGAAAACAATCCATGACACGTTCCAGAAGTTTTTGACACTTTGAAACCCTAAAAGATAGAATTTCCCCAAATTCGTCATTATAAGATTGAAACCCTAATTCCATGCAAGTTGGTCTGATTGGTTCAAGATTTCCTGATTGATTTATTGCCCAACCGATCCTCTCTTCGAGAAATAACGAATAGGCATGAACAAAAGCATAGGTTTCATCATGATAATCCAATAACCATGAAGGGTCTATTATTAGATCATGAGACAACCAAAGATTACGAAAATCTTTTTCAAAGTACCTATCGCCACCTCGAAGGAGACGGTGTATTAAGAGAAGGGATTTTATTGCTTTTACTGGTTCTCGTGTACTCTCAAGACGAGCTGAGATCCTTCTTGACAGAAAGGTCATTGAACCGGGTGCATTTGAGACTAGAAAAAGTATTTCATGCACGTATTTTTCATCGAAAAGTGTGTCTTGTAAGTTGGTGCACCTTTCAATTGCGGAATCTATGTCGGTTAGGATAGCACGGTCGGTGATTACCGATGATTTGTTGATCATGGCGTGATCCATGAATGAGCCTAGGGTTTTGAAAATCTTGTTCTTCACCTTCATTACTCACTCTAGGTGCCCCCTTTCGTTATGTATATGGCAAGAGAGAAAGAAAGAGAGAGGAACAGCCTAGGAATTTCAAGACGGAGAGGAGAAAGAATAAGGGAAAGCAAAAGACGGTGGTGTAATCTTCATTGGAAATAATTCTTAGTTCTCTGAACCAAGTAGACCACAGTTGGCCTTATGACTTGAGAAAAAAGGAGAGAAAAGGGCTAATTCCACTAAAGAAAAGATATTTATAAATTTGTAAATATTATTCCAAGTCAACTCTTTTTGTGGTCATGGTGGGAGAATCCCATGCCATGGGAATAGGGTTCTCCATGCATCAAAAACTTCCTCTATTGGCAAATTTTAATAGGGGTTTGACTCTGAGAAATATTATATTATTAATGAGATCTGATATGCACCGCCGGATTATTTGCCGTCCAGCATTTTCCGAATTCAATAAGGTATAATAAAATTACAAAAATATATATTTATAAATAAAAAAGATAGAATGAACAAATATAAAAGTATATTGATATACAAACAATATTATTTTTCAATTAGCTCAATTAATTGACAACTAAAAAAATATAAATGTACAGTGGTGCTATATATATATCTAAATTATTTATTAATAAAATCTATATAAAGACTTCTGAAAATGATTTATATAGTTTGCATCGCACCAATACCAATTAGAGAAGTTGCAATCAATTATACAATTTCTATCACACATAATCTTTCTCAAAACGACATTCAAGAATGGCAAAACGGATCCAAAGAGAAATTTTGGCAAAAGTGAAGAGACATATAGAGATTGTGAAAGGGAATACACTTGAATGCAAGTTGAGATTTCATTTAACGACTAGACCTTTATCACATTCAAAGAGCCTTCTGTTTTGTATCTCCACCGTTTTCATCATTTTAATCTCATTATTTTTTTATTTAAATAAAATTAAATTATTATGCATGTAATATTTTCAAAATAATCAGTTTTACTAAGTTTTGAACCAACATTTTGAAATGAGGAGTGATGTCTATCTCCTATTAGAGTACTTTGGCACAATCAATCATGTTTGTATTAGCAATATGAATTGTTGTAAAGATTAAATATAGGATTAGATAATGAAGCTAAAGGTCGACTATTTTGTCATAGTTTCTTCTTGAATGATTCTTGATATTCTAGCAGGATGTTCAACGAACTTGATTTGTTATTAAATAAACTTCCAATTGGTACCAAACCGTTCTTTTTTGCAATTTTCTTTGATATGTTGGCATGTGATGTAAAAAGATTTTGATAGACAAAAATATAAGTTTTTTATAATCAAAATCTTAATAATTCATCATCAAGGCACTGTCACATACTCTGCAAGAGAAAAACAAGAGAGGAATATAGTTATTAATAAAGTAATATGATACGTACCGCCGGCTTATTTGCCGTACAGTATCGTCCGAATTCAGAAAAGTAAAACAAATTTACAAAAAAATATATTGATAAACTAAAAAGATAGAATGAACATATATATAAAGGTATATTGATAAACAAACAATATTCTTTTTTAATTAGTTCAATTAGTAGTTAATTAAGAAGCTATAAATGTATGATGACTCTGTTTAAGCGGATAATGTGAATATTTTTTCATTTGCATAAACTCAAACTAAGAAGCATTATATTTGTCATTGTAAATACCAATATTTGAAGATTATTTCAAAAAAATATTTTTATCGCCATGAAGATGCCTATGTAGTGACACGAGAACATTCTATGGAGCCAAACGGAAAAGATAATAGTTGATAAGTTGATGTGACCATAAAATAAAATAAAAATAAGTTGATGTGACCAAAAGAAACAGTTTTTCTTGTTATGGAGCCCTCTCATGATCTAGTTGTATGTAGCCAGAGCTTGAATAATAATTCATGTATCTTATAACTAAAATATTTACTTTTATATATTTATATAAATAATACTAAATTTACTTAATAAGCATAATATGTTAATACTGTATGAGAGATAATTATAGCTATTGAATTATGGTCTACTTGATTTATTTGTTAATCATCTATTTTGTGATGATGTACCAAATTTATAATAATTTCATATAGCATGAGCTGAACAAATATTTTTCTTAGTTCTAAAATATGCAAAATTTGATCTTTTTGCTGAATATTATCACAAAAGTTTTTTATTTTTTATTTTACAATTTATTTACTACTAGTGTTTTTTATTATATGACCTATAATGTTTAGTAATTTAGTTAAGAAAACATCTGCTACTTTCATGCGAAATAAATCATAGATAATTTTTTTTAAGTTTTTCGCCTCATAATAAAGATTATTATATTCTCGTACATTCATCGAAACAATTGCTATTTCTCAAATCAATATAAACCAACAATATAAATGAACAATAAAAAAAAATACAGAAGAAACATAATTCCAACAGAAACTTTTATTTATTCCTTTTACGAGTACTTGATACTATTTAAGATATACGATCACTTTTATAAGTGATTGTTCTTATTAATTAACTAATAATGAAATTTCTAAATGGTAGTATGCATACCGTCCACCTTAAATATGTAGTAGTAGAAATCTAAATTGGCAATTCATAGCTATATATAGGTTGCCACATAGACAATTGCCATAAAAGAATTAGACATTAGCATTAGGAGCCCATTGTGACATCATCACATGACATCCACTGCTTATTATTCTTTCAATTTTCTAAGTTAATTTTCAAAAGATGTATAATTAATTTATAAGTATTTTATCATTGTTGCTAGAATTGAAGCATTAATTAACTATAAAACATATGTCTGATGCAGAACATGCATTTTTTATATAACAAAATGGTACCCTACAAAAAGAAAGTTTTCTAATTCCGACCATTTAAATGTAAGTTTTCAATTAAAAATTTCTTTATCTTAATTATTTACACAAAAGGGAATCGTGTACAAATTGCTACCACTGGACTGAAGAATATGATTCAATCATGTTAAGGAATAATTACTAAGCGGTTCATGGGTTCACAATGGATCCGACTAATAGAAACATGACATGTCATTCAATCATTGATCTAGCATGTTCTCATTGGCTGGTCTATTGTAGATCATGCAATCTTATATTTTCCATTTTGTTAGTGGGTTGATATCTTCATTATTTTAGATGTATATATAAAAATTGAAGTCTAAAGATGATTTTGTCGTCCTTCTTAATTTATTAGAGGCATGAAATTGTTAAAAAGCAGACAAAAAATAGTGAGTGGCGCCAATAAATTAAGTTCTCTATAAAAATCTGTAGATTTTGACATTTAAGTAATTTTAGAGAATATGTTTTTTTTATTTAAAAGGTAAGGAATCCAACATCAACCTTTTTGAAATTCGTAAAGAACCTTGGCAACCAAACTGATTATTAAAAGTGTCTCGCTCTACCCAATCTACACTTATCGAAATTCTATTGGCCAAAGCAAATACTTGATGTTTAAACAGCAACCTTATTTAGCTCAGCTAATATTTTAGCTAATATTAGGCTAGTCCCTCAACCTATAATCATGAGTTCGAGTCTGAAATAAATTTTGCACAAATACTGTTACGCCCTATAGTAGAGCTCTATGTTGCCCAAATGCTGTTACATTCTGAATCTGAATGTGACATGACATGACCTATTAGTCGTATTAAGCAATATAAATCAAATAAAATATAATTTATAATTCAACATATAGTTAATTTCTAATAAAAATAATAAATTAATCTCGTAGCTCAATAATAGCGACTCTTTGATCTGATAACCCATGACGCATTAATTTTTTCTGAACTTGTACCGCGATCAACGGCTATGACATCTCGAGACATGCGCAACACTTTTACTTATCTGAGCATCCACTGCATCTAAAGCCGTGTGCCGCACTTTTACTTATCTGGCGGTCACGGCATCTCGAACCGTATGCTGCTCTTACGCAATTATTATTTATTTCACAAATATTATGTAATTCATAAATATTGATGTTAGGATTTCTTGTCGGAAGCGTGAATTTTGACGTGGATTCGAGGCACCTTTTGGTGTCTTTAATGGTGGCCAAGAGAGAGAGAGAGAGAGAGAGATGAAGAGATGCAAAATGAACCCTTGTCTTATTCTTTATGTCAAAGGTCTTAAATACATACTAAAAATAAAAGCCCAAATGAGCCCAAATATGCAATTAGGGGGTCCATTCAACAATCTCCACCTTGGACCCGAATTGCATCATAACTAAACATAAACAAATGCAAAAAATAAAAACATACATAATGTACTAGCAACATGCTAGTTACAAACTGAAATTAAATCGGAACACAATTTAAACTTAGCAATCGGAAGAGGCTTGGTGAGCATATCTGCCGGATTCGATTTGGTACCAATCTTATTCACCACAATGTTTCCTTCCGCCGTCACATCTCGCACAAAATGGTACCTCACGTCAATATGCTTCGTCTTGTCGTGGTACATGCGATCCTTCGTCAAATGAATGGCACTTTGATTGTCACAATACACCGTGACCGGATTCTGAATGGACAATACCTCGCCAACAAAACCCCTTAGCCAAATACCTTCCTTTATCGCTTCGGTTAACGCCATGTACTCGGCCTCGGTAGTCGAAAGAGCAACGGTTGATTGAAGTGTGGCTTTCCAATTAATCGCACACTTCCCAAACGTAAACACGTACCCAGTTAGCGAACGCCTTTTATCGAGATCGCCCGCAAAATCCGAGTCAACATAACCCGTTAACTCACCATTCGGATCGGATCCGAATTCTAAATATGCATTCATCGTACCTTTCAAATAACGGAAAATCCATTTTACCGCTTCCCAATGTCCCTTTCCGGGACATGACAAATACCGGCTCACGACACTAACCGCTTGCGCCAAATCCGGTCGGGTACACACCATCAAATACATCAAACTCCCGACAGCACTCGAATATGGAATCTTCTCCATATATTTCCGCTCCGAATCGGTTTTCGGAGATAAATCCGCCGACAATTTAAAATGAGCCGCAAGAGGGGTAGAAACTACCTTCGATTTATGCATATCAAAACGGCGTAAAACCTTTTCGGCGAAACCCGCTTGCGAAAGAGTCAACTTCCGCTCGGGTCGGTTCCTCGAAATCTCCATTCCAAGAATTTTCTTAGCGGGTCCCAAATCCTTCATCTCAAAAACGGAATTCAAATCCGCTTTTAACCGCTTAATTTCCCCCAAATTGGACGACGCAATAAGAATGTCATCCACATAAAGAAGTAGATACACAAAACTCCCGTCATCTAATTTCTTTAAATAGACGCAACTATCGTAATTAGATCGAGAAAAATTAACGCTTACCATAAAAGCGTCGAACTTCTTGTACCATTGTCGGGGCGATTGCTTGAGACCATAAAGCGATTTATTTAATCGACATACACGAGTCGGTTCGGTTTGGGGTTCGGTTAGGTTTTCAAAATCCGGAAGTCCTTCCGGTTGGCTCATAAAAATTTCCTCCTCCAAATCGCCATGAAGAAAAGCCGTTTTTACGTCCATTTGCTCGAGTTCCAAATTTTTCAACGCGACAATCCCGAGCAATAATCGAATAGACGTGTGTTTCACGACCGGAGAAAACACGTCATTAAAGTCCACACCTTGGACTTGGCTATATCCTTTCGCGACTAGCCTTGCTTTGTAGCGCACATTCGAGCCATCGGTTTTGCGCTTAAACACCCATTTGCACCCGACAACTTTCTTATTTTTCGGAGGGTTCACAAGAGACCATGTCTCATTTCGCTTCAACGAATCTAACTCCTCCTTCATAGCGGAAATCCAATTTTTCGCTTCTTTTGAATTAACCGCTTCTTTATACGTGGACGGTTCGCAACTATCCACGTCTTCTGCAATAGCCAAGCAATACGCAAAATCAGAATATCCATATCTCGAAGGTGGTCGAATGGTCCTTCTGACACGATCGCGGGTTAGCTCGTACGTTTGCGGATCGAATTGGCTTTCTTCTTCATCAACTCGGGTCGGGTTTAACGAATCGGGTTCGGATCGGTTTTGGTCGGCTTGGGCTAACTGGTCTCGGGTTTGACCTTTAAAACCGTCTGCACTTAGCGGTATTTCATTCCCAACATTTTCCGACTCATCATGCTCCACCTCGGAATGAACCGTGTCATTTATTCTCAACTCAAGCGCATTTTTTCCTCGAATCATTTCCGCTTCGTTAAAAATAACGTCTCTCGAAATGATAAATTTGCCCGACTTGGGACACCATAATTTATACCCCTTAACATTCTCGGGATATCCAACAAATACGCATTTCTTCGACCTCGGTTCCAACTTGCCGTCATTGACATGCACATATCCGGGACACCCGAATATTCTCAACATCGAATAATCGGCCGGTTTTCCCGACCAAACTTCTTCCGGCGTTTTCAACTCAATCGAGGTAGTCGGAGATCGATTAATCAAATAGCACGCCGTGCTAATCGCTTCTGCCCAAAATTCTTTTCCCAAACCCGCATTTGAAATCATACTTCTCGCACGCTCAAGAAGTGATCTATTCATTCTTTCGGCCACGCCATTTTGTTGTGGGGTATGCACAACGGTTTTGTGTCGCAAAATACCTTCGGCCGCACAAAAATCATCAAACTGGCGATTACAAAATTCCAACCCATTATCGGTTCGCAACCGCTTGACCCGTTTACCCGTTTGAGTTTCTAGAAGTTTCTTCCAAATTTTGAAATAATCGAATACTTCGCTTTTTTCTCTCAAGAAAAATACCCAAACTTTCCTCGAAAAATCATCAATAAAAGTGAGCATATACCTTGAACCTTTTCCTTTGGACGGTTCGCGAGAAGGCCCCCAAAGGTCGGAGTGAATGTATTCCAATTTCTCCTTTGTCGTATGAATGGCGGTCGAAAAACTCACTCGCTTATGCTTCCCGAAAACGCAGTGCTCGCAAAATTCCAGATTTCCGGTACTTTGACCGCCCAACAAATTTCGCTTGCTTAAAATCGTCATACCACGCTCACTCATGTGACCCAATCTCATATGCCACAACTTCGTAATTTCCTCATCCGTAATCGAACTTGAACGGACAACAGCGGCAGAACTAAACGAGACGGGTTTTGTTTCGGGATTGGTTGTTGGAATCCAAACCGGTTTGGTTTGAACCGGATTCGGTTTTGGGTTGGACTTGGGTTGAACCGAATTTTCTTGAACCGGTTTTTCTTGAACCGGGTTGAACCGAACCGGTTTTTCTTGAACCGGGTTGAACCGAACCGGTTTTTCTTGAACCGGGTTGAACCGAACCGGTTTTTCTTGAACCGGCGTGAACCTGGCCGGTTTTTCTTGAACCGGCGTGAACCGGGCCGGTTTTTTCTGAACCGGCGCGAACCGGGCCGGTTTTTCCTGAACCGGCGCGAACCGGGCCGGTTTTTGCTGAACCGGCGGGTTTTCTTGAACCGGGTTTGAACCCGATTTCTCCAAAATAACTGTACCGGCCTTTCCGGTAACCGTCGAGGCTTGCAAAAAATAAAGTGTACCAATACGTTTCGCTTTCATGATTGTGAGGGCACCGATTGAAACGCGCATTACTCCACCTTCACTTCGGAACTTGCAACCTCTTTCTTCAAGCGATCCCAACGAGATAAGATTTTTCTTCAAATCGGGTATGTGCTTCACACCCGTTAACGTCCGAATTCGCCCATCATGAAACTTGAGCGATATTGAACTGGTACCGGCAACCTTGCAAGAATTATTATTTCCCATAATAACTCTCCCATCCGTAGGCTCGTACTTTACAAACCAACTTCGATTCGGAGTCATATGTTGAGATGCCCCCGAATCCATAATCCAACAATTCTCATCCTCTAAGCAATTATCGACAACGGAAAGCGAATCAAAATTGTCGATATTTGCTGAATTAGCCGATTCGGAACCTTTGCCACGATTATCCGCCGATTGCTTATTCTTCAATTTGTAACAATCGACCTTGATGTGGCCTTTTTTCTTACAATAATTGCAAATAATATTTGGATTATATTTACCCTTGGATTTCGACCGGCTTCTCCAATTTTTCGACGACCGATCCGATGACCGACCGCGATCCACAAACAAACCGGAACCCGTACCGGTTTTCTCGTTGGTTATCTCACCATCAATGTGAGATTTCGCTTGCAAATTCGATTTAACATCCTCAAGAGAGATTTTCTCCCTTCCATAAATCATCATATCTCTAAACCCCTTATATGAAGCGGGTAAAGAGCACAAAAGCAAAAGAGCTTGATCTTCATCATCCACCTTTGCGTCAATTTTGGTCAAATCATTAATAATCGACGCAAACTCCGAAATATGTTCGGACACGGAACCTCCCTCCGACATCCGGAGCGTATAAAGACGCGACTTTAACCGCAATCGATTCGTGAGCGACTTTTTCATATAAATATTTTGTAATTTTTCCCACAAATCTTCCGCCGTCTTTTCCTCCATAACCTCTTGCAATGTCCCATTGCTAAGGCATAATTGGACAATGGAAAGAGCCTTATCATTCATATCTCTCCATTTCTTGTCCGTTATCGCATCCGGCAAATTGTCTCTCCCAAAAATCGCATCTTTTACCCCATGACTGGATAAAATTGCCAACATACGAACTTGCCACAAGGCAAAGCTCGTCTTACCGTCAAACTTCTCAATATCAAACCGTCCCGACATGTCCATTAACCCAAAAACTAAAGTTCCTCCTTCGGTTTTGAACCGGTTTGTACCGGTTTAGGCAAAGCGTGAAATCCGGTAGAGATTTACGTGTAGAACCTCGCTCTGATACCAGATTGTTAGGATTTCTTGTCGGAAGCGTGAATTTTGACGTGGATTCGAGGCACCTTTTGGTGTCTTTAATGGTGGCCAAGAGAGAGAGAGAGAGAGAGAGAGATGAAGAGATGCAAAATGAACCCTTGTCTTATTCTTTATGTCAAAGGTCTTAAATACATACTAAAAATAAAAGCCCAAATGAGCCCAAATATGCAATTAGGGGGTCCATTCAACAATTGATAATATGCCCTATTTTCCAAAAGCCATTTATGATCTATGTATATTATTAATAACATGTTCATTGTTTTTTTTTTTTGAATATTTAACATGTTCATTGTTTACTTAAGTTTACTAACAACAAAACTACAGTGACTTAATCCTGAATACTCTTCGTACATAATCTATTCTCTCCACAATATAGGTTTACAAAAATTGATATATCATAGTCTAACAGAAAATTAGTTAACTAATTGAAAGATAAAACTATAGTTCTAGCATTCAGTTTACAAATTCATAAAGGCAGTTAACTTCCATCTTAACAAACTACGAATTTCACTACTACCAAAATTTAATCCAGTTATGTGTCAAACTGCTAAGCAAAATTCAAAACTTCAATACGAAACTTAATGAAAATATTTAATGACAAATTAGCAATGAATCTTTACATATTATAAATTAGTGTGTGAAAGAGAAAGCATACCAAGAAAATTAAGCTTAAGACCACACGTGTCAGAGAGTATTAGGTATTAACCTCTTGTGAGTTGTTTGATTGAAGTGCTGCCATGATCCAAAAGAAATAACAGAGGCGCTCCACTCCCAAAATAACCCAGAAGATGATCCTCTCCCCCGAGACTATTTCCTCCTTTATATTCATGTATCAACTTCTTGCAAAACGAGGAAATTCAATCTCATTTATTATTTTCTTTAATATTTGTAATCAACACATATGCATGTAACAGTAACAGCTCAGAAAAAGAAAGTTGAAGAGTTATTAGAAGGTTTTGATATAAATCCCTGTTCTTTAATAAAATTAAGACATTTATCTTTGGGTCCTTATAACTTCTCAAAATATAATTCCATATTTTACGAAATAAGGTTCCATATTATTCCTTGCTACTAATATTTATTTATTATTTTTCTTTTAAGAAAATGAAATCTAGGAAATTTTACTAAAATGCCTCTAACGAAAAATTAAATATATATATTTTCTTGCATTATAACATTTTTTTATTAGAGCCTAGTACATTAACTGGCCCAATCCAACTTTCAGGCCCACATCATATTGTCCTGAAAAATATTTTAGCTTGGTTGGTGCTAGTAGTTAATGCGCTAGCATATTTAAGTAACTCCAATTTTCATTAACTACTCAAGTTGGGGCTAATCAACAAACCCCTTTTCAGTCATTTTGTTCTAGGGTGTAACAAATACAGATATCGTATCCTCTACGATATAGACACAAATACAAAAATACAACAATTTTAGAAGAACTCGGAATACATTATGTCTATTATATATAAGATTTTATTAATTATATTTTATATTTTAATTATTTTATATATATTTAAACATCATTCTTTTTATGTAGGAGATATTAAAAATTTATTATTTACCAAAATATCTTGGTGCAAACTAAATTTTTGCTAATTTTAAATATATAAATAGAAATAGTGCTTATATTATGTTCATTTTTTTCTTTTCTAATTGAAAATTCAGGCATATATATATTCTTGCGTTAGAGGGTATCTGACGTCTTTCAGAAAAATATCTATGAAACATCTGTTGTTATTTTGAAATAAAATATTCTGATACGACACATGATTTAATATGTATCCTACAAATACGGTACGGATATTATTATTGACACGATGTCCAATTCGATACAACTTGATTTGTTAAGTATTTGGGTAATATAGCAAAAGCTTGAGGCGTCAAATTCAATAAGCATCAATTAAATGGGTTGAGTATGAGCATTTTATCTTTCTTTATTACAAATTAACCCCACCTCTTTATTTTTAAATATATTTGAGCATTCTCATTATGCCATATCATTCTAATTATTTCAATAATTATATGATGAGGTATAGACAAATATATACCATTGATTAACTAATGATGCTTTATGACTTTAATTTTTTTTGTAGATTTTTATATGTTAGTTATTTTACAACTATATTTGTGGTTTCTTAGAAAGACATATTATATTTTGTTGATCAGAAGAGTTGTTCTCATTCATTTGGTTAATGTTAAACCAATTTCACCGAATTTTTAATCATTCAGGATTATTTGTGATATTAAATTCAAGTTGAAGATGAAGAGTTCACCCATTAGAACATATAACTTTTGTTTTATTTTTAAAAATTTATGATTGTTAATCAAATAGTGTATTAATCCCAACTAACACCTTCACATATAATTTCGTTTGAGTTTTTTTTCTTTGTTTTGAACTCTATATTAGTATGATTGCGATTTAATTTTTTTTTTACTGTGAAAATGGATTATGAAAGAACTGATTATATAAGACATACTTATGTCAAATATTGTATATTTAGATAATGAAAATAACATAATTAGATTTTAAACTATAAGATGGATTATGCATAAGAATATAAAAAAATATTATATAGGAGAAAATGTCAAAAATAATATTTATATAGAAAATTAAATTATAATTTTATGTGTAAATTGTTTGTACTAAATTGATCAAACCCCCTACTTTTTTAACAATTATTCTCAATTCTCCCGGAGCTACTTCACTTATTTTCTCTTGGCTGTTTGATAAAGAAATTTGCTTCAATTTTAGTTTTACATTTCTCAAGTTAATTGATATTCTCCGATAATTTAAGTGTGGTTACAACCAACCTATTATCATATAACATTTTGGTGTTTGTGTTCCATGTCATGTTTTAGGAGAACCATCAAAACCTTTGGTTTCTCAAGTTTGTTGATATTTTGTGATAATTTCGACAAAATTATTAGCACAATATCATATGATTTGTTGGGTTAATATTTCGTGTTATGTTCTCTATTTTGCGAACTGCTACATTAAAATATTTCTTAAGTCGTTGTGAATCATGTTATATTATTTTATGTATTACGAGTTTCATCAATACCTTATATGAAACATTTATTCTAGAGCATTGGCTGTTTTATAGCCGGCACTATAGCGGTGCTATGACCTTATAGCGAACGTGCAATATGATTTATAATTTGAATAAAATTTTCAAACATATTAATGAAAAAATATGATCACAATAAATTTTCAATATAAAAAACTAAAAATCGAAATACCATAAATATTAAATAAAAATAGCATAATTGTTCATAATAAAATATGACACAAAGTTCATTGTCCATGACTAAACATACCGCATAATTATCCAAAATAAATACACAGATATTAATTATCAAAAATAAGCAAATAAACACATAAACTAACACGTTGAATGCTATTTGACCGCTATAGCGGCCGCTATATCAACTATTTGAACGCTATTTAGCTGCTATTGCGGACGTAGCGCCCAAAATGTTATTTTCGCTATTTTATCAATGCGTGTTGTGTTATATAGCGGCAACGAGCTTTTGCCGCAATATAGCAAGCTATTGCGGCAATAACGAGCTATTGTGGCAATATAGCGGATAATTAACGAGCTATTGCGGCAATATAGCGGCCGTTGTTTAAAACTATATAGTATAATTATATGAAATGAGTTGATAATATATTTTACTTGTGAATTTATGTTACATAAGATGTATTATTATTCGTTCCAAAAAAATAATTTATCTCACAATTCAAGTATTAAAATAAAAAATTCAGGTAATAACTTTATTAAAAAAAGGTTAAGATAAAGGTCAACTATCCATTGAATAACCCGACTGACACAATGATTGATGATATAAATTCAAGTTTACATCCATGTTCCTAAAATTAATATATATTTACTTTACTTATTCTCTTAAGTATTACCTCATATCATTATTTTAAATAGCGGCCACTATATTGCCGCAATAGCTCGTTATAGCGGATTTGATAATCTCCACATAAATGTTTTGATGCGTGGAGATGTGAAGTGATTCTTCCAGATCGTTTCCCAAACCGGGTCATTTTCATTCGGCTCTCTATTTTGGTTGGCTTGTTGAAGTTGAGAATATGCCTCTTTGACCGAAGAATTTCCATTCTTGGCCGGTTTCCATACTAATCTATCGTCTCTATTGGTGTTGTGCATTCTTCCGGCAGTGTTAGCTAGTATGGTGATAGTCGCTTGTAGACCCAATGTTTTCATTAGTCGGCCAATGTTCCATGTGTTTTGGTTTCACAAATCTGCCACTTTCATTTGCCTTTGGGCCTGGTTTTGCAGCCTATGCATTTCCCAATTCTCATACCATGGTTAGCCTTTTGCCGGACACTTTTATCCATTTCCTATTTGCCATGTTACATTCTTCTTCATGATAGGTCCTTTTTTAAATAGAGCTTTCCAAAAATTCCAGCAATTTGTTTCTCTCTTTGTGTGCCAAATCGTATTTTGCGGGTAATATTTAGCCTTCACTAGTTTAGTCCGTTGTTTATTTTCTTGAGCCAAGAGTTGTCAGAGCCTTTTTTGCTTTAGTGCCTTATTGAAGCATTCTAAGTTCCTAATGCCTAACCCGCCCTTGTTTTTCTCTCTTTCCATTTTGATCCATCTACACCAAGATATGAATTGTCCTTCCTTTTTTTCCCCACCAAAAGCGACGGATTATTGCTTGAAATTCCTTTATGAGTCCGGTTGGGAATAATTCAACTGGCATGGTATAAATCAGAATTGCTTTAAGATGACTTTTATGAAAATAAGCCTGACAGCGTGTGATAGCATATTAATCTTCTAACCTGCGAGTTTGTTTTGCATTTTATCTCTAACGTTTGCGAGGTCTAAAGCCCCGGATTTTTTGATGTGCACCCCTAGGTATTTTTCCGTTTCACTGGCTCTCGTCGCTCCGATTACATATAAAATCTCCTTCTCCATACCTTCCTCTACCGTCTCACTAAACCAAAGCTTCGACTTGGCCAGGTTGAGGGTCTGGCCCGAAACCTGTTCGAACGCCTTAAGAACTTCTAATATTCTAGCCGAATCTACCCTATTTGCTCGGCCATATAGGAATAGGTCATCCGTGTATAGCAAATATCTTAGCACGGATGTCGTCCTTGCTAGTTTGACCCCCTGAATATAACCTTTTTTCTGTTGCATACGATAATGAGCGAGATAATATATCCGTGCCGAATATAAAGAGGACACCCTTGGCGAAGGCCTCGTTCCGAACCGTCTCCCTTCCCGTTTATTTGTATTGTAAATTTTGCACTTCTCAAACATGCATTTATGAGGTTGGCTATATGGACCGGGAAATTACATAGTAATAACACATCATATAGATAGTCCCATTCCATCTTGCCAAACACTTTGATAGATTGGCTTTCATGCAATAGGCGGGTTCTTTGTAGTCTTTAGAGTGGAAGGAGTGCAAGGTTTCTCTTAGGAAAATAATATTTTCTGCGATTCATCTTCCAGGTAAGAAAGCATTTTGTCCTATAGAGATAATCTTTGCCAATGTAGGACAGATTCTTTGGACTAGAATTTTGGCCATGATTTTATACACAGAGTTTAACACATTAATGGGGCGATAACTCATGACTTGTGGGTTTGTCTATCTTTGGAATTATTGATGGTGTTATGTCCTAGGCCAAAGTGTTTGTGATCTAGGTTGACGGATTGAATTAACAAACATTATAATTATTCTAAAATATTTCATATAATATGTGCGTATAGGTTATTTTAATATAATTAAAATAGACCATGAATATGCAATTCAACTTTATGTCATCAAAGTGCGTGACTTTGATAGTAAAACTATAAAGTGTTATGAATGCTATTCTAAATAGTCCCTGGTCATTTATAGGATATTTGTGGAGACAAATATACTTGTAGATACATATAAATATATATTTATATACAAGCTATAAATGTACACCAGTATATTAGTTGACTGATGATCATGTTTTACTGATCATGGATAAATAGTTATCAAGTCATTAACATAGGTATATGTTAGAGACCATATACTGGACTGACCCGCCATAAGAATGCTACATGTTTTATGTCATTAGCGATTCTTATAACATAAAGTATTTATGGTCCTTTGACCTGAGATTGTCTCGGTTCCCAACATGAGTAATTTTATACTTTAATATAATTTAACACTGCCTTTAACCGGGTGGTCATAACGGTTATGATTAGGTATACAATGAATCATGTAGAGGGATGAGTGCAATCAAGACGGGATTTGTTCCTCTCATAAATGAGAGAGATATCTTTAGGCCTCTTGATGAATTGAACTGAAGAAATGTATGGCCATACTCAAATGAATTAATAAGAGTTATTAATGTAATTTGTTCTTGTTCAGTTTAATTCGGGATCAAGAAATATTAATTCGATTAATATAAGGATGACGTATTACATGCCTTATGATCGATATAGATATCGTGTGACAAAGGGACTAAATACGTGATTGTTGATTAGGTAAATCAGATCACTGATATTCACTTAAATTGGGTAGTCATGATGGCTTGCTAGAGTCCGCTCATGATTTATAGACGGTCAAGTTTATTGCCAACATTAAGTGAACCTACAGGGTCACACACAAAGAACAAACTGAAACGGGTGCAGAAAATCCTAGCGACTTATATGATGAGTTGCATAATAATGACACAAAAGATATTGTCATCTTATGTGATAAGATGTGATATATATGTATATAAAGACTATGAGCACACAAGATCATGTAATCTAGAAGAGTCTAGATGATGATATGTGGATAATGATGAGTGATGTCATACACATCTCTTAGTGTGAATAGACATGACTCTTCACATCTATATAAGGACATAGAGGGCTCCAAATTCATTATACAAAATGATTCTCTCTCTCATTATTTCTCTTTCTCTTTTGTGAGACAAAAAGAGAGAAAATATCCTTTTTCATTTGTGTGACAAAATTACTAAAGGGTGCTTTCCTTTTATATGAAAAATGAAAGGGTGCAATTATATGAGAGAATTATACATCTTTTGTGAGACAAAATAAGAAGAAGAAAAAGAGTTTTCTTGTGCAAGAGAAGAACAAGCTACTAGCATATATATTGTTCTTCTTCCCGTTTTAAGAATGTTCGTGTGGATACCGGTAGAGGCGTTCGTATTTTCGGCGCTTGTGATCTATTCGGCCTAAGAAGATGAGAACGGCTTGTTGAGAGTTTCGGTGAAGACCGATTGTGTGTGCGGTAGATGGCTTCCGCACGATCCGACCTAGACGGCCTAGACGGACGTAAAATCGGTTAGGACGGTAACCGGTTTAGAGACGCATGGACAACACGCATGTTTTGAGCGTCACGGATTAAGCGTAATCCGAAAGGTATCTTTAAGATTTATTTCTTTGATTTAATCGATACGCACGGATCCTCGGATTGGTTTTGGACGAAATTTTTTATTTTCCGCTGCGTTATGCATGTCCGAAACCCAACAATTATTACTAGGTTTGAGTGACCAATCTCAGGTTTAAAGCTCCCATTTTAAAAATTCTTGAATGGTGTGGGTGACCGGGGTTAGCAAGTGAGTAAGAAATGCTTGGAGGAAACGTCCTGTTATACTGTCGGATCCTGGACTCTTGTTCGAACCTAGCTCAATTATCGCGGCTTTTATTTCTATTTGGTCCGGTATTCTATCCATCCCTAGCAAGTCATTCGGATCTAGCTTGGGAAGTTGAGCTAGAAATTCCAGAGGATAGACTTCGTTGATCAATTTAAGGGTCGGTTGGTGTGCAAAAGCCTCTTAATAATGCGATACGAATGCCATTCTAGTTTCTTTTTCCTCCCCCAATCCACTCATCATCCGTAATTTGTAGTAAGTGTATGAAATTCTTTTGTCTTCTAATGGTAGTTGTATGGTGGAAAAATGTCGTGTTTTTGTCCCCGAAAAGATTCCATTGGATCCGAGAGCTTTGGTGCCAAAAGAGTTCCAATTGGTTTATAGCGATATCATAGTTGTGTTGTACTTCCATTTGTTTTGCCCAATTTTGGGCGCTTTGTTCTTCCAATTGTAGTGAGTACATTTGGGCTTCAAGGTCGGCTACTTTCTTGTCGGGTCTCGATTTTTTGCGGATCCATTTGACCTTGATTGCTCGCTTATCTCCAAAGTAGGAGATCTCTACTCGTATCCACGCGAACTTCAGACACATAGAATTACCGGACTCGGCTAAACGAGTCAGGAAATACTTTCCGAAATTACCTCACAAAACTCTCACTCTATTTATGTATCATGACGGCCTCTGAGGCTTAGAATTGTGTATTGAATAGAGAGGGACTGCCCCTCTATTTATACTAGAGAGGGAGGCGAACGATTGCTCAGTTACCATAACTAGAACCCTAATTCTGCACAGTTGAGTTCGAATGGATCTGTCATCAGTTCGAACGGATCACTGCTGACTTTATGAAAAACCTTAATCAGCGCAGTGGAGTTCGAACGGATCTGTCATCAGTTCGAACGGATCACTGCTGATTTTGTTTTACTCAAACATCTCATGTTTGATTCGTTCGTCCATCAGTTCATACATCACATGTATAATTATTTTTGAGGTATTTTCATCCCGTATAATTAAAGTTTATTGTGTGACCGTGTAGGTTCCATTTAACGCTGGCAACAATCTTCTAAAGATTGTAAGTCATGACTAACCTCTAGACTGATGTCATGACTACCCATGTTAAATGAAATGATTAGCCATAAACCTATCTGAATAGACGTTTGCTTATTCTTTTTGTTCTACGATATATGTCTTGATCACAAGACATAGAAGTATGTCATCCTTGAGTTTGATCAAAGTCTTTTTCCTGATCGAGAATTAGACTAAGTAAATATAAAGTGATATTAACAACACATATTAATCCATTTTGAGCATGGCCATGCATTTCCTTCAGTCCTAGTTCATTAGGGGGCCCGGAGATATCACCCTCTTAATGAGAGGAACAAATTCCATCTTGGTCACTCACATTCCTCGTCATGATTCAGTGCATACCTAATGATGACCCTAATGATCATCCCGTTATGGATGACGTAAGATCATATTAAAGTATGCAGTTCTTCATACAGAAATCCGTGGTGACCTCAGGTCATAGGAACAAGCACACTATTCATATGAGAATCACTAATGACATATACCATGCATATTCTCATAGTGTGGTCAGTCCAGTACGTGTTCTCCAACACGCACCTATATTCCAGACTTGACATCCCTATGTCCATGATCATCTAGTCTGGGAATATACTAGTGTGGATATGTAGATTCTTACTTGAAGTATGTTTATCTCTATAAACATCCTACATATCACTAGGGACGGTTTAGATTGTCATTCGTTGGTTCACAGTTGTACTATCAGAATCACGTATCCTGATGACGTGAACCCGAAATATCATTCATTGTCGATCTAATATATGTAAATATATTAGTCACCCATACAATCATTCATATATGAACTGAATAAACGTGTTTCTCATAATTTAATCTCTAGTCCAAAAATTTGGCCTAGGGCATAATTCCTTCGGTCTCCCACCTGCACTAGGCCAATCCTAAGTATCCAATGCTAATTAGGCAACAAGACCTTCATGTTCTACTAGCGAGAAATATATGCGTATTAGATTATAGAAATTTACATTTCAAACTTGTAATGTCTACTATTGATCTCTATCATTAGTCGAGAGCTTTTATGAAACAGGTACTTGAATCCTTATAGCTTTAGTCTAAGCGATTCTTGATCACTTGAGACTACTTCAAGTTCCAAGATCAAGTGCTTGGTCCAAGCATACCTATTGTTCGCTTTTAAAGTGACAATATGGTCTTGTTTCAGTTATAGTACCTTATTTGGAACTCTTTCCAAATTACTGTATTCAAAATAAACTAATTGTGATAATGATCCATGTTATGAAAGTGTAATCTCTTACCACTACCTAGCTCCTCATAGATCAGGATATCTTAGTTCTTCATAAGAACTTAGATATTTATTCTAGTCATCAAATGACTATCATTTGTTCTCTTATGCTCCAAGCATATTGCACAATACATTGTATGGCTTGAAGAATCTTATTCATCCTGTTATCAAGAACTGTTTCTTGTATATTGAACCTCTCAATAAACGGATGATAAGCGCATGTCTTCATTATATGAACGTCGTAGGCAAGAATTCTTTCTTGCATATTGAACTCCTTCAATATATTGTTGAAACCATAGAATTCAATTCATGTACCTTTTATTGTTCATATTAGTGCCAAAAACAAGAACTCTTTCTTGCATATTGAATATTCAATATGTGGTCGAAGGTATAGAATCTAATTCTTATATCCTTGTATTGCTCAAGTGAATTCCATAAGCAAGAACTCTTTCTTGCATATTGAACACTTCAATATATGGTTGAAGGCATAGAATCTCATTCGTATGTCTTTCATCATTCATATGACCACCATAAGCAAGAACATTTCTTGCGTATTGAATTCTTTCAATATTTTACCAATGTACTTTATCATACAACGATAAGTCCACATAGACTTCAACTCCCAACTATTAGGACGGTGTAAGTTCGTTGTTTGTAATACAGGAAGACTGTCATACTCCCACTGAATTTTTTTGAAATCAAGGTGGTCGCATCTATTTTGATAAAGCTAAATTCTGCAATTTACTTTGTCAAATAGACTCATCCTGAGGTGCTTGCTTTAATCAGTTCATGGATTTGAAGCATGTATCTTTTCCAGAATTCTTGGGATCATAAAACTCTTGCCATGTATCGAAGATCCATCCACAGTAAAGATCCTGTAAAGGAGTGTGAGTTTTTATATCTTTGTTCCATCATTCATAATCGCATTGTTCTATGGAAGCTAGAATTCGTAATAGCAACAAGTGAGAAAGTCTTTTACTATAGCCCATACTATAACAACTTTCTTTTGCTATTTATAGGTTAACCATGTACTTTCTGCAATGGTCATCAAGCCATTGGATACTCCAGTCAAGTTCCAAACTTGACTACTTGTACATGGGCTGCATCTCAGTTCTCATGGTCCAACCATTGACTATGTCTACCAGGTCTGTGAGGAGGACATTATATTTCAAATATAGCCTTATCAACTACTTGATAGCATTATTAAAGGTTCATTACTAGCATGTGGATCTCGAACCTTTCGAGATGTATTACACTCCCACTACTTTTTAGGAGATGAGATCTCTTTTAAAAAAGTCTGAATTATGAGGAGCAAACAATTTGAACTCGTAATGGATGTAAAACAATATCAAATTGGATTCCACAAATATTTATAAGTTGTTGTTATGACACCGTTAAACCTTTTGACGCGAGTCATGCTTCAACCTTTAAGGACATCTTGGGACTGTCCCAACCCATATCAGGTGTCATTTTGAAGCTTATGATATTCAGTGTCTAGTATGTACAAGAGTATAAACCTATAGGAATCTCGGAGGATCCGTTTGACTTATTATAGACTGAATCTTATCCAATAAGCTTCATCATTTCCTTTATGAACACATCATGAGATGTTCCATATGGAGTTAATTGTGAAACTCTTTTCACAATCTCTAACATGATCGTCAAACTATACACTTAAATATTTGCCACTTCGATCTGATCGAAGTGTTCTTAATATCTAGTCAAGGCGATATCGAATTTCATTCTTAAATGCTTTGAACATTTCAAACATTTTGTGTTTCATTAACTAAACCTTTTACTTAAAACACTTTAATATGAAATTCTAATATTCCTATTTCTAGCCGGCTTGCTTGTTGTCTCTCGTGCATCCATATGCATGAGTCTCAACAAACTAACTCATCAACTTTGTGATGGTTACCCATTCTTTTCATCATGTTCGATAAATGAAATTCGCACGTCCCAATTGATCCTAGATCTCATGAGTCTTTCGTTCCAAATAGGGTGGAGTTTTAGAAATGCGATTCTCATTCTTTGACTTAGATGACATTGCAGTATGGAATCAATGGACTTATTATTTAGCATATAATGGTTATTTTCTAAGTGAACATTTCAGATAAACAAATCTATGAAAATTTTATTATTCCAAATAATAAATTTTACAACCACTTTAATGCTTATATAGAAATAACATTTATTTCGTTACAAGTCCACAATGGCTAGGTCAACAAAATCTTAGAGCTAATGTAGCCACTCT
Source organism: Juncus effusus (assembly GCA_027726005.1). Classification (NCBI taxonomy): domain Eukaryota; kingdom Viridiplantae; phylum Streptophyta; class Magnoliopsida; order Poales; family Juncaceae; genus Juncus; species Juncus effusus. The sequence continues at coordinate 2,693,365 of CM050907.1, forward strand.
TGCTTCATTCCTACTCATAGGTCGACTTCTCCTCTAGCTAATCTTCTAATTCTGAGTAATATCCTGTACATTCAAAATGTGAGAATTACAATGGATATCCAATATCCAAGTAGAGATTTAGGAAGAGGAATACCTGAAACGGCAGCCATTGATTCTTCTTCTTGACATATCTTACATCCTCGCCTCCAGTGATCACGCATAGAGTATGCAATCACTTCTTCGGATTTCTCAGGTTTAGGCAACACTTTGCCCGCACTCTTGATCTAGCTCTCCCATGAGGCTTGTTTTCTCGACTCCCTTTCCTTTTCAATCCTGAGGGCATCAATGACAACTTCTTCCTCTGTGTCCTTCTCTGCCTGTTTAAGCATCTTATGCAATTCTGTGATCATTGTCTCCATCCGACGCTTATGATATTCAGTAATGAACAAATCAAAGCTCGGAGGAAGCGAACCAAGAATCAGGTCGACCACGAATTCCCTTTGAATAGGCGAACCAAGTCATTTTAAAATTAGATTATTCTAATTTTGGTTCATATATTATACTCCCATTATTTTCTTCAAATCAAACACCTTCAATAGTATTGATTCGGAAACTTCAATTAAATGAGGTTTCATAGTGAGTCAAGATCCGTATTTCATTGAGCAGTAAGTGTGCTCTGGCGCAACCCTTAATGCTCAACTATTTAGGTAGGAATGTTTTCCAATTGCATCATATGCAACTCTTGCCTTTTATGGAATGAGTATCTTATACTCGGTGTATTATCCCATCTTTTACCCTGAGCCCAAGTCCGACTTGCTTGCACAGTTAAGTTTTTCCAGTACACTCAACTCAGGCATGACCTGTGCTAGTCACTACTTCCCGCGTGCCCCTTTCCAAAGACAATCCTCCACATGCCCAGCTCCGGCATGACCCATGTGGAAAACTGTCTGAGTACCGAGGGTTACAGTGACATGGGAGGCACTTCATTACTTAATATTCTGAAGGATTTGGTTTTAGATTTGTAAATATAAACATCACAGAAACAAGATAAATATAATATGAGCTTATTCCTCACGAGCGATCATGAGGTTCCTAATCTTAGTTCTATCCCTAGATTGCATCTGTAATCTTCAACGAACCCTTCGTTGTGTGTGCGAAGATCCAATGCCACCTTCTAAAGATTGCGCCAAGATCTTTGCCTTGTAGTCTTGATATAATATCTTTCCTAACAACTATCCTATTGCTAGAAAAAGTAATTTGCAGCTTTGGACAACTCACAGGTTGCCATAGATATCAATTACAATTTTGGACAACTCACAGGTTGCCATAAATATTAAAGAGATATACAAGCATTCACACACAAGATTACATCACAGAACAATCACAGATCTAAGTCTCATACCATATTTTCTATTCAAATTCTTTGTAAAATAAAATTAGGGTTTCCGTAACTTCCAGCAGCCAACCGTTCGAAAAGATCAACAATCCGTTCGAACGGACTAGCCGCCAGATTCAAAACCATCTGCCGGTTTTTCCTTTTCTTTTAGTTCCGTTTCCAAAACAGTTTCCGAAAAATAATTTTTCGAAAATCCAAGAAATCATAATATCCAATATTATATTTCCTAGAAATTATTTCCGTGATATTTTGAAAATAATTTTCAAAATCCTAATAATTATTTTACTAGAATTTACTAAACTTTAAGTATAATTGATGATTATTTCCTTAACGAACACTCTGTTACCACTGTTGGTGAACCCGTAGTCATGTACGCTACATGCTCAGCGGAACCTACGAGTTCAACCCTCCCTAGAATCATCGTAAAGGAAATAAAGGTATGGGATTATGCTATTAAAATTTATACCTCGGATCTTCCTGATCCGGGAGAGAGAAGCGGATGTAGGTCTGAACGAACTTCTGTCTTGCTTCCTTCTCTTTCCTGGCTTCTGAAGCTCGACTCTATGAACCCTCTTGCTCTTCCTAGGGATGAAGAACTTGATCGCTCGCTTATCTCCAAAGGAGGAGATCTCTACTCGTATCCACGTGAACTTCAGACACACGGAATTACCGGACTCGGCTAGACGAGTCAGAAAATACTTTCCGAAATTACCTCACAAAACTCTCACTCTATTTATGTATCACGACGGCCTCTAAGGCTTGAGAATTGTGTATTGAACAGAGAGGGACTGCCCCTCTATTTATACTAGAGAGGGAGGCGAACGATTTATCAGTTACCATAACTAGAACCCTAATTCTGCACAGTTGAGTTCGAACGGACCTGTCATCAGTTCGAATGGATCACTGCTGACATTGTGAAAAACCTTAATCAGCGCAGTTGAGTTCGAACAGAACTGTCATCAGTTCGAACGGATCACTGCTGATTTTGTTTTACTCAAACATCTCATGTTTGATTCGTTCGTCCATCAGTTCATACATCACATGTATAATTATTTTTGAGATATTTTCATCCCGTATAATTGAAGTTCATTGTGTGACCGTGTAAGTTCCATTTAACGCTGGCAACAATCTTCTAAAGATCGTAAGTCATGAGTAACCTCTAGACTGATGTCATGTCTACCCATGTTAAATGAAATGATTAACGAACATAACCTATCTGAATATACGTTTGCTTATTCTTTTTGTTCTATGATATATGTCTTGTTCACAAGACATGGAAGTATGTCATCCTTGAGTTTGATCAAAGTCTCTTTCCTGATCGAGAATTAGACTGAGTAAATACAAACACATGTTAATCCATTTTGAGCATGGCCATGCATATCCTTCAGTCCTAGTTCATCAGGGGGCCCAGAGATATCTCCCTCTTGACGAGAGGAACAAATTCCATCTTGGTCACTCACATTCCTTGTCATGATTCAGTGCATACATAATGATGATCCTAATGATCATCCCATTACGGATGACGTAGGATCATATTAAAGTATGCAGTTCCACATACAGGAATCCATGGTGACCTCAGGTCATAGGAACAAGCACACTATTCATATGAGAATCACTAATGACATATACCATGCATAATCTCATAGTGTGGTCAGTCCAGTACGTGTTATCTAACACGTACCTATATTCCAGAGTTGACATCCCTATGTCCATGATCAGCAGAACATGAACATCCAGCCTGCGAATATACTAGTGTAGATATGTAGCTTCTTACCTGAAGTATGTTTATCTCTATAAACATCCTACATATCACTAGGAACAATTTAGAATGCCATCCGTTAGTTCACAGTTCTACTATCAGAATCACATAATCTGATGACATGAACCCGAAGTGTCATTTATGGTCGATCTAATATATGTAAATATATTAGTCACACATACACTTATTCATATATGAACTGAATAATATTGTACAAAAAATTTGGGGGGGCCGAATGCATAAAAATGCATGTATTTCAATTTTTTTTCACTAAAGCACGATTGATATATACTACTCCGTCAAAATCTTGGGGGGGACCATGGCCCCTCCCAGTCCCTATTAAGCTCTGTCCCTGAATTTCAAACTAATTAATTAAACAATTCTTTAATCACATAAAGCCACGTCAGATTAATACAAATTCACCTTTTACATACAAGGAAATAACTACTAATCCATATCCATCCCATATATCTTTTTAAAACTGAACTCACCTCTTCCTACACTACCCGCAAAAAAACTATAAACCGTCGTTCCTCCCATCCCATCCGTCCATTCCGCCACGTGTCGCTCATCGAGCGATCATGATCATCAATCGAAACGTCGCGTCTTTTCACCGAACGTACGTTTCGTCCACTAAGATCGTGCCACATGAGATGACATGTTAAACGCGGGTAGATTCCAGCGAGTCGAAAGGTATTTATAATAGACCGAGTCTAGGCAGAAATTCATAATCAACATTATAACTCATTTTCTTTCGTTATAGCAATTGAAGAAAGGAAAGGAAAGACCGAGTTGTCGCCTAACCTTTCCCTCTTCGCCCCTTGTTTCCTTCCTCTATGTAACACTTTGGCCTAGGGCATAATTCCTCCAAGTACCCCGCTCCCAAATGCCCACTCATGAAAATTATCCATTTCTTCTAAAAGTACCAGGGGCATGAGCGAATAAGAGTCCCCATTCGGATCCGTAAATAAAATGTCAGAAAAAAAATGCGATCATGTAAGCTCTACAATACTGCTCGACTTGTAATATGAGGGCATCTTTTTCCAAATCGGCAAAATTCTCCCTGAACCATTTCTTATTTACCAACACGTTGCTTTTCTTAGTCCCTGATCCTCTGAACATCTCTTTGGGGGGGGGGGGGGTTCCCGAGTAGTTTCATGGCTTTATTTGCCCAGTTAATACCGTTGTTCTTCACACAAAAGGGCTTGACATCCACCCGCATCCCCAACAAGCATGAAACCTCCTCTAACATTACGGCCATTTCTCCGTGAGCCATGTAGAATGTATGTGTCTCTTTTCTCCACTGTTCCTGCCGAGCAGTTATCAGTATGCCATCGATTGGTACATAATTGATCCCCAGCGTTTGTAACAAACACACACTCGAAAAATATGGCTTGAACTGGTAATTCCATGGCACCTGCATAAACAAAAAATATAAGTAAATAATTTTTACATAATTAAATAAATAGATATATAGAAATAATTTTAAATACAATACATTAATATGATGTTGCCTGTATCGAAAACCCCCTTTTGCTTTAGGCTTGGTGCTGTCCGGTTGGCTGAAACATACGGTTCTGTGTTCATCTTGTAATTCGTTCAGTGGAGGATATACCGGAGTTTCTGTCTCAACTATAGGAGCTTTCCCCCGATCCGCCCGACTAGATCCGCCCCGACCTCTAGATGACATCCATATATAAATTTTATTTTTTTAATATAAATAAGAACTAAACTATATATAATTACATAACTAAATAAACAAACTAATTACACAAAAAATAAACAAATTTCTTCAATTTTTTTAAATAAAAAATATTATAAATAGAGAGAAAAATCCTAAATATATATATTACTATAAATAAATATTAACTATATATAATATTAACAATAACTATAAATATATATTACTAAATAAATTTATATTATACTTTTTTCTTCAAATAACTAAATAACGAAAACTAATTACTAAATATTTTCATACCTAATAAAAGAGAGGGAAAAAATATATATAAGAAAAAAAACCTTAATTTCAATTCTCTTCTCCTTCTTCTTCTTCTTCTTCTTCTTCTTCTTCTTCCTCCTCTTCCTATTTCAAATAAATTTCAATCAGTTTCAAACAAATTTCAATCAATTTTAATCAATTCCAATCAATTCATTCAAACAAATCAAACAAACTAATTCAAACAAATCAATCTACTTAGATCAACTCAAATATATTTCACAAAAAATTCACTCAATTCAAATGAATCAACATTAAAATTTAGTCCTTAAAATTCAAAATCAAACTAAATAATTTACCTTATTCTTCTTCTTCTTCTCCTTTATTTTCCCTAATTTATTGAGCTTTTGAGTGAAGAATCAACCCCCAAATCAGCCAAAATCGCCAAAAAAATCGCCCCTTTTTTTCGACTGTCGAGTTAGGGTTTTGGTATGGGGAGAGAGAGACCCTCTGGCGGAACTAGTATTTTTTATTTTATTTTTTGTGCCCAGATCTTTTGTAAGAAAATATTATCTCTAGTTCCGTCAGAGGGTCTATCGGAACTAGCCTGTTTTTTTGATTTTTTGGGGTCAGATTGTAATTTGAAAAAATGCCTCTAGTTCCGCCAGACCCTCTGGCGGAACCTGTTATTTCTTTATAGTTCCGCCAGAGGAAATAACAGGTTCCGCCAGAGGGTCTGGCGGAACTAACCTGTTTTTTGAAAAATTTTGGGTCAGATTGTAATTTGAAAAAAGTCCTCAAGTTCCGCCAGACCATCTGGCGAAAACTATTATCTCTTTGTAGTTCCGCCAAAGGAACTGGGAGAACTAGCCAGTTTTTTGAAAAATTTTGGGTCAGATTGTAATTTGAAAAAAGGCCTCCAGTTCCGCTAGAGGGTCTGGCGGAACTTATGAAATCGTCATTTTTGGGCCAATTTCACCGTCCAAATTGGGCCAAAATTTTTTTTACCTAGTTCCGCCAGACCTTATGACGGAACTAATTTTTTTCCTTAATTAAGCGTGTTTAAGAGTGTCAAATGCCCGGGATCAACAAAAATTAAAAAATAACTAGTTCCGCCAGAGTCTCTGGCCGAACTACTTCAGTTCTGCCAGACCCTCTGGTGGAAGTGCTAGGTACTGAAATATTTTGAAAATAATGTCATCTGATTAATTATTCTTCAAAAAAGTACTACTTTGCAAAAAAAAAATTCCTCTAATACATGAAGCACTCCAAAGGAGAGGATGGATAAAACAGAAATAAAACATAAAAGAACAAAATTAGAAATTAACCATCATAATTAGAGAAATATATCAAGCACACCATATTTATTCAAGAGTTAATCATTACAAACAGAATGATTATTCAAATTAAAAAAAAAATGACTATAAAGTCCCCCCTTAAATTCAAAACCCTAATTCCCACTTAGGCTCGGGGCTGATTCTTTCAGGGGTTTGCGGCCAAGCTCTCCAAACCCGGAGGAGCATCACCACCTTCATTAGTGTTGCCCGAGTTGCCCGAGCTCGGGGCTGATTCTTTCGGAGGTTTGTGCTTCAGGAGTTGAATTCCTGTTGGGTTTGAATCGAAAGGAACTTCATGGTTGATGTTTAAATGCTTATCAGATCCAAACCCGGAATGATCTTCATGAACCTCAATATTGCCGCCCCGGCTCGGGCCTGATCCTTTCGGGAGTGTGAGGTCAAAATCTCCAAACTTATTAAGCTCACGATCAAGTCCAATGCACGATGCAATTCCGAATGTGAATATGAGTAATAAACAGAGAGAAAATAATGGCTTGAACTTGAACATCATACTTTGATTTGTTTGTTGTCTTTGTGTGTGATTAATTGGGATTTATGTAAATGAGAGGAGAGAATTGGTGGTGGATTATATAGAAGCTCGTCTTAATTAAAGGTGTATTAATGGATGTTTGTAAGAGAATATATTTGGATAATTGAATAGATCGTTCATTTGTAAGGGAAAATGTATTGAGTAATTGAATAGGTAATTCATTTGTAAGGGTATATAGGGAAAATGTATAGAAGCTTGTATTAATGAAGGGTGCATTAATGGATGTTTGTAAGGGAATGTATGGGATAATTGAATAGATCATCCATTCTTAATGAAGAATTTCATATAGACTAGACTAATAACTCAAACTTGGAGGTGCAATCTTCCGGCCAAAATCAAGTTCTTCGTATGACTCACGCTACATAATAAAATCCTGACGGAGGTCAATTTTCAGAGACGGGGAGGGGGTACTTCTGACATTTGCGATATGTGCAATCTCGGTGAAAGAGACACCACGGATCATCTCATCTTTCATTGCAGTTCTGCTAAAAGAGTTTGGGCGAGATTGTTTGATGGGTGGTCCTATCCTGGGCATCATGACGTAAATGCTCAAAGAGAATGGGATATGACACCTCCCGGCATATCGAAGGACAGAAAGAAGATTTGGTTCATCTGGCGTGTTTGTACGTGTTGGAAAATTTGGCTTGCTAGGAACAGATGTCTCTTTCGAGCTGGCAGAGCTCTTTCAAGGTGGCGGAGACGATATAGACGAGCGTTACTGGCAAATTAAGATTATTATAATGTCTTGGCTCCAATGTAATTCTTTGAGTAGCTAATTAATGGGAAGATGTAACGGGTTGCAATGGGTTTCCTCTCAAAGAGTGAATTTGTATTTAACTGTCTGATGGAGATGTGCAGTATTGTCTTTGTAAATGTTCGTGAGTATCAATGAAATTGATTCAAAGGCTTAACTACTTGTTTCCTTCAAAAATAAAATAAAAATAAAAAAATAACTCAAACTCGGGCGTACTCTGTATTTTGAGCCTCTGTTTAGCTGAAAAAGCGAAGGCACTAGTCAAACGAAGGCTGTTAATTGAATTAACTATTTCGTAATATAAAATGATTGAAAATGTAAAATTAAAATAAAATTTGAAATTGGTTGACAAATATAAAAAGTATATAGTATTATTATATAGAGTGAGTCAATAATATTTGTTACTTTTAACTTTTATTATATTGCATAATAAGATATATTATTGTGCTTCATAATTTGGACATTAAATATGGAATAATATAAGTCGCAATTTTAAGAAAAAGATCAATGATTTAGGAAATAACAATAACTACTTTTTAAATCTCAATTTAAATGTACATTTGGATTCTTAAAATCAATATAACGTCTTTACACTTATTTTTTTAAAGTTTTATAATGTTATTATTTTATGAACATTACCATGAAACATGATTTTTGGAACCATCTGATTTAGATTTTATTTTACGGCTATAAACAATTTTAACTGTTCTCACGTGACTGAGAATAAAATATGAAACACTAAAAACACCAATTATTACATATGTTTGCATTATACATAAACATGTCGCAAAAATCAAAATTAGCAAAAAAAAATCATACTTTTTTTTGAAGGGTAAAAAAAAATATATATATATATATATATATATATATATATATATATATATATATATATATATATATATATATATATATATATATATATATATGTAACCGTACTATTTAATCTAATGAAGAAAATAATTGAGGTAATAAGAAATAATGGACCAATTCATTAATCCTCCCAGAACCTTACCGTTAAGTCATCCCCTAAGGAGTTGTTTATGGAAGTGCAAAACGGAGAAATTTGTCTACAAATGTTTCGGATGAAGTAAGAACCTCTAGTCGGAAATGTAGTGTTTCCGTGAATTTGGAAGTTATATAGGTTCATTAGCGTAATAAAACACAAGCTATATTTTTTATTTTTTTCAATCCAGTCATTCATCAGGAAACTAAATTATATCGGTTTTATGACCCAATTCCAAGCAATCAGAAACCCAATAATTTGTCCTAATTTACTAGGATGAGCCCAATTTCAAATTAAGGTTTGCTATTAATCCGACATCTAAATTTTCGTTTGTAAAGAATCTATTATATACATGATACATCCCAAAGCCCATCTCGGATTGCAATTTCATTTTAACATGGAAATGGGAAACATAGCATTCATGGTACACGATGATCTGGACGAGGTGTGTGAATTGGCAATACAAGAGATGCTTTGACAAGGACGACTTACAGTTCCTCCTCGTACTCCTCCTGCCATGACATTCACTATCGACACGATATCTTCCGGTTCTTCTCGCGACATGAGTCATGAGGTATATATCTAGATCTCTCACTTAATTATGTTTTAGAAGAGGTAAAGGTTCCAAGTTCCAACAATTTAATTAAAAATGTAGAACCCGGAACCCACGATGAACTAGGACAAGAACTGGAAAGGCTTCGGAAGTCTCTTATCAGTACCCAGGAACTTCATATTGTTTTTGAAGCCTCGGTAAGTTCGTACAAGGCACAGATAAAAGAATTTAAATAATTAAATTTAAATAATAATAAGAACTCAATCGACGATAATTTAAACAAGAAGTTAAATAATTCTATTTGTGAAAAATTAAAAACTGAAATTAGTCATCTAAAAGTCGAAGTTGTAAGTTTGAAATGTGAAAATAAAACTCTCAAGTCTGCTTGCGCCAGAAATGTCTCAAATAAACTTGATTTAGATAACTTATTTATAGGGCAAAAACCAAATGATAAAACTGGTTCAGGGTTTAAGAAAAAGGTCGGTATTAAACCCACTCCTTCAAGACCTAAAAATCAAACAATAAAAAGCGAGCTCCATCAACCTAAGAGTATCCCTTTTCCCATTTGCTCCTCACTATGTCTCGCCCTTCTAGATGGCGAGTGTTATGGAGACCCTACCTGGAAGGCTCAACATTGTGCCCCTTCGGTGCTAGTTTATGCTCTTGGCACACACATTCCCGTCCCTCCCGATGTTCCTAAGACTTGGCTCCTTCTCCTTCTTTCAGCCGTGCAGGTGGCGCCTCTTCTACCCGACATTTTTCCTCTTTCTAGGGTTTTTGTGTTGGGGAATCCATAGCCATGTTCTCGTGAAGAATTTGTATCTCTCTTGCGACCCGTACATGCGCATGAGGATGATCAAGCATGATGAGCCTAGCTACGTGCCTGATTTTGTGCCTGGCGAAGTAAATTTAGTTTTTATTGATCGGTTTGATTTGTTGGGTTTAGAGTGATGGTTTGTTTAATAGTTTAAGGGATGTTTGGAAGTGTGGTTTAGTTTATGATTTTTGGATTTTTTTAATAGTTTAGCACAGGTAATTTATTCAATTCCAAAATAAAATACGGCTTCCAGTCAGATTTAAATTTAATTTGATTTTCATAAATCCTGAAAGCTATAGAAACTTAAATGGAAAATTCAGTCTTAGTATAAATGCTATGCAAAAATCTTGTATAAATGCTATGCAGTCATATAATTATACAAGCAATGTTCTAGTGAGAAGGTAATTTTGGACAATACTTCTGAAAAGATGAATATGCCAAAAAAAAATGAAAGAATCTAAGAAAACAACCGCTTATTTAATCCCCATTGCATAAATAATTGTTTACATTAAACTAACCACTCCAATGTTTAACACAACTTCAAATATTTCAACATGAGACCTCAAGTTCCAAACACTAATCCAAGTCTCAATTCACATTTACACATAAGTCTAGAAAACCGAAAAAAAATGCTGAGACTCAATTTAAAATAACTCACTACGCCAGAAAAATTATACCCTCACCAAAATAAAAATAATGAAAATAATAAAAATTATTTTAAGCCGATTTCATATTATTTTAAGTAGACTTCTTCAATCTGCTTTCCTTTACTTTAGGCTTCCCACAAGGACCGAAAAGTGAGAGTCCACTGCTTTTATTTGATTCCACATTTGTGCCTTGATTTGCCTAAAATAACCCAGAAGTATTAAATTAAAATCAATGCCAAATAAATGTTAATATATATAATAGAAAAATGAAAATTATTGTTTCAAAACAAAAAGATAAGTATGGGTAATTTGGTAAATATGCCTTTCTGACGCGTGGGCGCTGAGTTCGCCAGCAAAGCAGCCCATTACATCCAGGTCCAGATTCATAGCCCCTGTTTAATAGTATTACAAAAATTAACTAATAATATTAAGAAAAAATATGAGTTTAAATATTTTAAACCCCAAATTAACACAATTATGCCTTATTCCACCTGTAATTGTGCAATATAATAAACCTAAATTAAGCCTAAATTCAATGGACTTTCGAATCAATTAAACCTCAGTTGTGCAATTAAAAATATAAAAATTACCCTTCCAAAAATCCAATATCAAATCTACGCCTACAAAAACTAAATTATCAAATTGTAACCTTCTAAAACTCAAAATATATAATATTTACCCCTCAAGAATCTAAAAATACCAACTTTTCCCTATTCAGACACAAATATGTTCAACAAATTCAATAGTTTTCAATTTCACACGAGCAAGATTTGCTAATTCCACATTTCCCAAGGACACATACGCAAAATTCCACCTAAACAAAAACCAACAACTTACATTTCATCGATTTTCCTGCTATGCAACAAACTGGGCGAAATCCCACGTCCTCTCTCATCTGTACCGCTCAGCCCCGGGATCGGCACCTCAATCCTCAAATCCCTAATCTCCCTTATCAAATCCTCGCTCAGCTCACTCAACTCAACCCGTTTCTGACCCGCCACACCATTCACAGCATGCTCGACCCGTTTCTGACCCGCCACGCCGTTGACCGCAGGCAAAACCTGATAGAAGAAAGACAATATTTAGTTAAACAACTATCTTTTAATAAATTAATAATAAATAAATCCAAACAAGTTAATATTCAGTAATAAGATTAACTCTCACTTATTCCCACAAACTCCACTATTACCATCAACTCCACTAACTCTCACTAATTACCGTACATATTTTGATTATTTTTTCATACTCTAAATTACACTAAATAATTATTACTAATATTAAGTTAAATATTTCACCTGGTTCTTCTCTGGCTTCACGATCCCAGTCTGGAGCCATGCGTTCTCAAGTCTCTGGTTCGTCCTTTTCTGCGAACTGGACCCCTCGGAGATAACCGGGATTTGGTTTCCCGTATTTGGGGAGGCGGGAAATGGAATCCCGGTTTTGAGGGTGAGTTGGACTTGGACGGTGCGTCTGACGACGGTTTCGATAGAGTCGGTTATGCTGGAGAGGTACCGCTCCGCTCTGGATTTTATTTCCGGGTTTTCAAAGGCTATCACAGCAATTATTACACCTGTAATTACAAAGTTGAGAATTAAGAAATAAAAGTAGGATAACATAGGGGAAATGTAATATTTCGGAAATTAAAGTCTGTACTGATTTCCCTTTTGCGATCCTAGCTACCAATAACACGACGCAATAGTCGTAGCATAAAATAAAAATAAAAAAGTCAAATTCTCAAAACCCTAGATGATACTTTCCAAGGTCATACACCAAACATTCAAAAATAAAATAATAACAAACTCACCTTTATTTTCATTCATAGAGACCAACTTGCCATACTCAGCCAGCAACACTCTCAACGAGTTCGAATGGCACCTCTCAATACACATCCTCCAAATCTCCTCCATTCTCTCCCCTTCTTCCTCTCCTCTCCTCTCCATTCTCCTCCTCTCACTCTCACAACTGTTGTTCTTCTGAGTTGACTCGGTCAAAGCTCTGCTGACGCTCTGCTTGCTGCTGGTCGAGCGGGATTGGGATTGGCTTGCCTCGGAAAGCGTGCTGGAGCCGAGTTGGAGGAGCACGGCTGTGAACCAGGTGGAACGCTCGCTTGAGAGACGGATTTGCTTTTCGGCGTCTGACAGGATTTTTAGGGCTTGTTGGAGCCTCTCTAGCTCGCCTTCTGTTACTGTCAAAATATGAAAAGGTAAGTGATTGTCGATGATGAAAGGAAATTATGGAAGGTTTTTCAAAATTGAAAGATTCAGTGGAAGGGTTTTAAAGATAAACTTGACCCTCGATAAATTATGGAAGGGTTTTAAAGACAAACAAAAATGATGGAGGGTTTTAAAGGATTCTTTCTTTGTATAGAAGGTTTTTGAAGATGAATTTACGAAGAGATTAGAGAGAGAGGAGAGTGAAGATTTAGGCTTACTTGATAAATGAAAGGTTTGTTTTTGATTAGTGAAAGATTACAAGAGTGCTATTTATAGTAGAGGAGTGATCCGAGTAGCTAACTCTAAACTAATCCTAACCGTTCGTTATGAGTTTAATCCAACGATTCCTATTAATTCTAGTCGATCCTTCAAACCTAAGATTTTATATAACCCTAATTACGAAAATTGTAAAATGGGACGGATTCATGCATTAAATGTATGAATATGGCTAATAAAATCACTCCAATTGGTGGGCCCATTTGAAAAGTTTTAACGTATTATTAGTTTTAAAATGGTGGGCCTCTCAGAACAAGGCCAGTGACATGTTTTGATATATATTTAACATTTACAGTCTTGGGCGGGTAAATCACATAAATTTCAAGTTAAAAAGAATAAAACAAAGTTAGCATTCTCCACTTCTCAAAGGGCAACAACACAAAATTCCACCTATACACACAAAAACGAAAACTTAAAAAGAATTCCTTTAAAACTCTGAAAGGCAAAATGGTCATTTTAAAAAAATTATTAACGGTATTACTTCCACCTATACACAGAAAAAGAAAATAGAAACATACAAAAATAGAGAAAAGTCTAATTTTGGCCTCCCAACTACAGAAATATCTCACTTTTAGTCCCTCAACTTTCATTGGTCTAACTTAACCTCAACTATTCAATAAGTTCAAGAACGTACACGACGCCATTGCTCACGTGTCAAATTTAACAAGCACGTAAGCACTTAACATGAGTCAAAAATGAACTTATTGAATAGTTGAGGGGTTAAAATTGACCAATAAAAAGGGAGGAACCAAAACCGAACTACTCCAATACTTGTTTGTGCCAAAATCAGACTTTTCTTAAGAAAACACTTAAATTACGACCACCAAGCACAGTAACACTCCCACCCCTCTTTGAAAGCAAACTTACTCAACAGTTAAGCGGTCAAAACTGGACCAACAAAAAATCTACGGACCAAAACCGATCTACTCCAACACTTGCCAAATCAAAATCAGACATTTCTCACAAAAAACACTTCCAATTACGACCAGTCCCACTCCCACCTCCCCTACACCCTGCGAGCCTGTACGCTCCCCGCAATAATATCCATAATCAACCCGGCGAGCTGCAACATCAGCGCCATTGGGTCGATGCCCGAGTCCATCAACTCCCTCGACCGTGTCCGACGACATCGCGAGCTCCAGGAGGTCCAGAATCTTTATAGGGACCGTATCACACTACATATGTCCTATGACCTAGGGATGGAGATAGGACCTGGAGTGGGCCATGGCCCACCAAGATTTTCTTTACATTCCCAAATTTCGAAATACATGCACTACGTATTTGGACTACCCAAAATTTGTGTAAATATCTCCGCCCCAGTAAATACAGTCAAACTCCACCACCACTGCAGAAACAAAACAAAACATAAAAAAACAAAAAATTACTTACAATTACGACCACTACCGCTCCCACCCCGCTTTGAGCTCGCCAGCCTGTATGTGCCGGCAATAATGTCCATGATCAACCCGGCGAGCTGCGACATCAGCGCCATCGGATCGATGCCCGAGTCCATTAATTCCCTCGATCGTTTGACTGTTTCCGCCGTGTCTGACGACATCGCGAGCTCCAGGAGGTCCAGGAGCTTCTCGTCCGACACCACCCCCACCTGGTGAAAAGAAAATAAGGATATTTAGGAAACAATAATAAGGGAGAGTTGCAAAAAAGCCCATGCGTTATTGGAAATTGCAAAAAAGACCTTGCATTATTGGATTTGAAAAAAAAACCTATGTTACGAAAAAATGAATATTTGGGGAAAAAATAAGGAAGTTTGCAAAAATGCGCCTGCATTATGCCAAAATTACAAAAAAGACCTTCCATTATTGGAAATTGCAAAAAAAAGTATAGGGACTGTTTTGTAATTTTGGGAATAAGATTGGAGTTTTTTGCAATTTTCGATGTGGGGTCTTTTTTGCAATTTCAGCATAATGCAGGGGTTTTCTGCAAATTTTCCAAAAAAAAAAAATTTGAACATTTGGTTATTATGGAGGTAATTATTTTGCATGTGCTTTAATTGGTAATTTTATGAGGAATTTAGGTAATGATTTAATCAGTTTTAATTTAATTGAGTAACTAAACTAGTCAAATGTGTATATAGGATTGATTTACTCTTACAATAGCAGGTTTTGAGAATAGTTTGTAATTATTGCATGTGCTTTAGTAATTGGTAATTTTATGAAACATTTTAGTTAACAATTCAGCCATCTAAATTTAATTGATTGAGAATATTTCTTAAAACATGAATTAATTCAATCACAACTATTCAAAATAAGTACACAACAAACCAAAAAAAAATAATGAATTTACTCACAAGGTCGTTGACAATGTTTGCGGTGATTTTCTTGAGAATAATTAGTAATTATTGCATTTACTTTAATTGGTAATTTTATGAAACGTTTTAGGTTAACAATTCAGTACCCTATTTTTAATCCATTAACTAAACTAATCAAATATCCATAAAAAAAATTGATTTAATCTTACAACAGCATGTTTTGTTTGAGAATAATTCTTAACGCACCCAGGCTCAAATCATCAATAACAAACTAATTCATTCACAACTATTCAAAATAAGCACACAACCAAACAAAACCAAACACAAAAAATCAAAATTAATTTACTCACAAGATCATTGACAAGGTTTGCGGTGATTTTCTTGCCGAGCAAGCTAAGCTGGTCCAGCATCGTCTCAGCATCCCTCAACGATCCCTCGCAATTCACCGCGATCAAATCCAGCGCGTCCAAATCCGCATCGAGATTCTCGCTCACCAAAATCCTCCTCAGCCTGCAAATCACATCCACCTCCTTAATCTTCCCAAACACGAACCTCTGACACCTGGAGATAATCGCTCGCGGAATATTCTCGGATTCCACCGCGACCAATACGAACACGACACGTGGCAGCGGCTCGTCGAGGAGTTTCAGGAAGGAGGACCAGGTTTTGGAAGATACCATGTGGCACTCGTCGATGATGAAGACCGTGTAGCGGGTTGAAACTGACCCGTTTGGTGAGTTTTTGACCGTTTGGAGGATTTTGCTCATAGACTTTTTGTTCGTCGCGTCGATTTCTATTATGTGGTGAGGGTTTGGGTTTAAGCATGAGGTGCAAGTGTTGCATGGTTTGGTTGTGCCTGTGCTGGAACAGTTTAAGGCTGAAGAGAAAACTCTGGCTGTTGAGGTTTTGCCGGTACCCGCGCGGGCCTTGAAACAGGTACGCTGGCGCAATTTTACCTCTTAAAATTGCATTACTTAACGATTGAGTGATTAAATTCTGGCCGATTATTTCGTCGAAGGATTTAGGCCGGTATTTCTGAGTCAAACTTCTCTGTTCAGCGTCAAACCCCTTTTGACTCGTCGTACCGGCCGTACCGGTTTCATAACACTCAATGCTTTTGCAACTTGTTGACCATCTTTTACCGTCTAATCTACTAACCGCTTCTAAATCCAGCTCGCCAAAATTAGTTGATATTTCATCGCTTTCCGAGTCAAATTCTGACTGGACGCCTCCATTTCGTAACAAAGGCAGAACTGGAGAGGAATCGTTCTTTAAATATTTTGATTTATTCGAACTGTTCGGTCTCTTATAAACACTTGTGACGCCACATAAAGAAGGCGAATTGGAATAAAACCCGGACCTTTTCGCAAAATAGCAAGGAATACCACACCCCTTTTTGTTATTATTTTCTAATAAATCATCTGCATCAAAAGACGCGCCATGGCCGTAATAAGAGCTTGTAGAAACAGGAGTGCAAGAGAGAGAAGAATTCTCTCTCTCTCTCCTCATGTTTCTCAAAATTCTAGCCGGGTTCGACCAGCTCCCACAAGATCCAGAGAAAAACGGCGATCCGTTACGCGAATTATTATTATTATTATCAGAATTCTCGCCCAAATTATTATTCCTAACATTAATACTACTAATATTATTACTATTATTGTTACTGTTACTGACTGTTTCTAGTAATAATTTGGAGACATTACGAATCGCGTTTTTCTTATAAACCGAGCTTTTCTTGGCCCGTCTCAGAGTTCTTCTAACAGGAGTTTCTATTTTGGGACAGCTGTCGCTTTTTGATTGGATGCTTTCTTCCTCTCCTAAACTCTCTTCTTCTTCTGATCTCTCGCTGGATTTTCTCCAGTTGTATAAATAAACTTTCTTTCTCTTTGGAGTTCCGTTTGATTTAATAATATTATTATTATTTTTAATAATATTGTTTGAAGGAGCGAAGGATTTTGAGCTGAGTGGGGAGCGATAAGAAGAGCAGGTTTCAGGGTCGCGTAAAAAACGAGCTTTTCTGAGAGCTGTTAGTTCTTTCTTTAAATGCAGCTCGCTGGGCCCCACACAAACTTCTACCATTTTAAGTTTTTTATTTGTTTTTTTTTGGGAGGTTTTGTAATGGAAATCTGCATGGATGGAACAAATATAGGAAATTGGTTAAGAGTGTGAAATGTAATAAAAAGGATCAGAAAAGGAATAATTGTGCATTGTGTTAGAGATTGGGTGTGATTATGAATTTCTTGTTGGAGTTTCGTACTCAATTATTTGTAGACTTAGAATTATGTAGGTAGATGATTTTGTGTGTAATGAGTAAAGTATGGTTTCTAAGAAAAAAAATAGATTAGGAAAGATAAATCATGACAATGTTTAAATCAGAAAAAAGAATATGAGTATGCATGTTAATTGGATTGGGATTACTGAGGTTAAAGAATAAAGATGTTTCCATTTACATTTGAATTGAATCAGCATATATTATGGTATGAATCAAATCGTTCAATGATTAATAAAAAAAATAAATTAATAATACTAATAGTATTTACATTAATAATACTAATAGCTATTAAATTAATAAAATAAAATGCTCGATGATTGAAATAGAGTATTTCTCAGAATAAATACTTTATAAAAAATACAGCTAATAAACGAAACAAATAATAACAAGTGAAATTACTTAAGACGGCAAACAGATCAATCTAGTAACCAAGTCTTCAATTAAAAAATATTAACTAAAAACTAGTTAGAAAATCAACACTAATTAAAAAAAACAACTCAAAAAAAGGGATTTATCATTCCTAATCGTTGTAAAAAGAAATCAAATAAAACTAAAGCCAAATTAAGCTACTCACCGAAAGAAGCTAGATCTCCAGTGCTCGCTTCAAAAAATTATTGTGAGTTCGAGCTCTTTTATAGTCTAACCACATTTCACCTGATCAAATCAAATAAGTGGAAACATTTCAAAAAATTGCACAAAAAAGGAAAAAACAGTAATAGAGACGCCATTTGGGAGGGAAAAATCACCTGAAAAAAACCCAGAAAAATACGCAGAGATTTGGAGCAGAGAATTCAGTTTACAAGCTTTAATTGATCTCTGAATAGATGCAGAGGAGAGATTTAGAGAGGTAAAAACGAATTTAATGAGGGAGAAGAAGGAAAATGTTTGCTGTTTTACACTGAACCCAGCGAGCTTAATTGTATAATACTTTGTTTTCTCTTTATTTAGTGGTTTAATGAAATAAAATTATTTTACAGGGTTGTAATCATAAGGAATAGTTTCATGTATTGCCCTACAAAACATTAAAATAATGAAATGTAATGAATATGTCCACCAAATTAGAAATTGCAGATATATCCTTATAAAACCTCAAAATTATAATATGATTTCCTCTTCTAATTTCATCAAAAACTATCCTAATTACTAATTTATTCTTCATTATTTATATGTAAATAAAAATTTAATAAACATGGATAATTCTGGCAATTTTGAAGTAATGTTTCATTTTATAGTGGTAGAATATTTTGCTTGAGATACAAGAAGTTGTGGATTTAAACCACATATGAACCAATTGAGTAATTTTCTTTTTTTCTTATAAATAATCATCAATTAAGGACTTTGAGAAAAATGTGTCATTTTACAGGGATATAAATTCTATTTTCAAATTTTACAGGGATGCATATAAAACTATTCTTTAAATATGATTATTTTAGGGTTTTGAGCTGGCGATGCATGCTATCTCGCCACCATATATTGACTATATCTTCTATAAAATTAATCATGTAGTCTTTCATATAACTATATACTTCTTTTACTGAATAATATGTTATTTATAAGAAAGGCTACACAGAATTAATATCAGAAGAACAAATAGCACAGTGCGGACAAGCCGAAATTGCAAAAAGAAAAAGTTTCCCCCCAAATCCGTCTGTGATTTGTGATTTTTCCCAAATTCGGTATTAATTTCTTTCTATCTGGTATTGGGTAATTTTGGGAGTGTGATTAATGACCAAATCATTTTTAAGATTTGATTAAGATGCTAACGGGTCGGATGGATAGTTATCTTTTGACATGTAGAAATTGCTAGTGCCAATGTTTTTATGATATATCTATTCTTTTAATATGACATGAAAAGGTGATTAAAAAAATATCAATAACGATAGATGACAATATGACATGACGGAAAATCCTGACGGTAACTCTACATGATTTGTTATGTAAATATTATAGCTAATTAAAAAAATTGAGTAATAATAAATGCATGCATTAATTGTAATATTTACACAACAAATCTTGTCAAGTTGTTTTCGGAATTTTTCTTCATGTTGTACAACATTATTGAAAAAAAATATATATTACATTCAATTTGTAAACAAATAGTAATGATGAATGTTAATGTTTTAAGGCAGAATCTTTATAAAATAGTAGCAAGTTATTTAACATGATATTAGAACTTCTATAAAACCTTAACAAGTTGCTTAACATGATAGCAGAACTGGGTCTGGAGTTTCTTTAATGGCCTCCGTTAAAAAACTTTATTATTATTTCCTTATGTTAATATTTATCGCGCTTAATTTTTTAACTAACTACCATTACAATTGCATCTTGCAAAACTCAAACCAATAATAGAACCAATAAACTCAGCTTTTTATCATTTTAAAAACAAGGATCGAGATATTTATTTTCTTGATAATTTTCCTAATTTTCTCTTTATCTCTATGGCAGATAGTAAATTTACATTTTAAGATATTTCAATTTATCACGTTATCACAGACTGAGAAAATGTGATAAATTACTTTTTTTCTAGAAACAAGATGCGATAAATTGCCAATCTGTTTCAGATGGTAAATTTATATTTTAAGCTCTTCTCATTTTACACGCTATCATAGACTGAGAAAATGTGAGAAATTACAATCGTTTTTTCTAGAAATACGATGTGATTTGCCAAAAGAAACCAAACTTTTTACCTAAAACAATTGGATCATTAACTTATTGGATCTCGGAAGTTAGACTTTATCTAAACTCAACCAAAGACTGCTGTAAAGGATCTACACATTCAATCATTTAACCTAAAATCTATTGATATTAGGTTAATACAACGGGACCTATATTGAGAGTGCTGAATTTACTTGGGGGCTAATTAATTAAATCTTTTTATATGAAATATCAATTTTAGCCTCATTTGTTGTTGTCATATTCATTTATTTATTTATTTATTTCTATCTCACATTTATCTTTTCTAGTAATTACTTTTTCTATACAAAAGTTAGAAATAAATAATACATAATGTATTTTGCAACATACAATTCAATTCAACAAAAAAGTGATCAAACATATTTTACATTTTTTCCATTTAATTGGAATTTTATTCTATTTTGATGCTTCAATTGATCAAGAAGATCGTCAATTCGCGGAAGTGGGTACCGATTCTTTATCGTAATCTTGTTAAGAGATCGATAATGGATACACATCCTCCATCCACTATTCTTCTTTGGAATGAGAACCACAAGTGAGCCACATGGAGAATTACTCAGCTTGATTATCCCAATCTCAAGTAACTATGTCACCCGCTTCTTGATCTCGTCATTTTCTACACGGAAAAGACCCTGAATCTCTGAAAAGAGACTGAAAATTTTCGCAAAATAAATTCATGTCTTATTTTATTGGTGTAGCAGGAGACTCATGTCCAAAAGGTCATATAAAAAAGTAATATAAACTTTTGAGATGCAGTGACCATTCTTTTCACTTCGCCAACTGTTATTAGGTCTGTATCTCGTTCCCTTGCTCATCAGAGAAAAGGCAACTCTTACCATCATTTGCAAGTTGGTATTGTTGTCGTCGACAATAGTAAATAGCATCTCGGTGCTACAAGTATGTACTTCCAAGTATGACTTGGCAAATATCGAGAGACACCAGTTCGCATGTCACCTCATCAATATATTATTTTGTAACAGCAAATCGGAATTGATATTTGGCAGGTGATTTGTAGCTCAGAATCCTTGTGATCCATCCTAATGGATAAAGTTTCGGATGTAGGGTTGTTGTCAAGCCTAACTTCCGGACTAATTGCTCGGAAATGAGATTCTGACTTCCCGTGTCAATGATGGCACTAATTACATCTTATTTCACTTGGATTTACAGAGCAATGAATTATTCTCGTTCATCAATCTCGTCATTTATTTTCCTAACTATCTCCTTTGGCATTGCTATTAAAGATAGTGTAGAAAATACAAAAATTGGTTCATCGACGCAAAAGAAGAAGAATGTTGCTAGCTCATTCTCAACAACAAAATCTGAGAAGTATTACGACCATTGCAAGATTGAGGGTCACACGAAGGAGAAGTGCTGAAAATTCATCCATATATATTTTCCAAGAAATGGCAAAAGGGTAAAAATGTATCTACAACTATCCAAAATAAGGAGAAAATACTAATCGATCAAATCAAAAAAGCAGACACTATCTTTGATGGCAATGCCGAAGGAGATAGTTAGGAAAATCAATGACGATATTGATGAACGAGAAGAACTCTTTGTTTTGAAAATTCAAGTGCAACAAGACGTAATCAGTGCCATCATTGACGTGTGAAATCAAAAAAATATCATTTCTGAGTAATTAGTCCGGAATCTAGGCTTGACAATAACCCTACATCCTAAACCTTATCCATTAGGATGGATACACAAGGATTCTGAGTTACAAATTATCCGCCAATGTTGATTTTGATTTGCTGTCAAAAATAATATTGGTGAAGTGACATGCAAAGTTTCGATATTTGTCAAATCATACTTGGAAGTCCATACTTGTGGGACCGAGATGCTATCTACTATCGTCCATGACAACAATACCAACTTACAAATGATGGTAAGAGTTATTTTTTTCTATGGTGAGCAAGGGAAATGAGATACAAACCTAATACTAGCTGGTCAAGTGAAAAAAATGGTCAATGCATCTCAAAAGTTCGTATTACTTTTAATATGACCTTTCGAACATGCTACACCAATAAAACAATACCTAAAGTCATGGTGCAAAAAATGTTCGAGTCTCTTTTTAGTGATTAAACGGACTTTCACCAAAATGAGAAGTGGAGAATGATATCAATCTCATCGCCGACTTAACATATTGAACCTCGGTATTTATCGATATTCAGTGGTAGAAAATGACGAGAGCAAGAAACATGTGACAGAGTTGCTTGAGAATGGAGGTAATCAAGTCCGGTAATTCTCCATGTGGATCATATGTGTTCTCATTCCAACGAAGTATGGTGGATGGAGGATGTGTATTGATTATCGAGCTCTGATACCAAAACTTGATCTGCATGAAGAATAATAAAACTTAACAACGCTCATACAGAATCGTTAGAAAGAATTTTTTAAAAGAATTTATTTTCTCTCTCTTCAAAATGGAAGAGGCAATATATTTCTTTTATTAGATTCTTTTGTTTCATTTTTTTCTCCGTCTGTCTTTCAGATTACAATATCTCTCCTTTATATAGGAGTCTTAACAATTACAATTTACTCAATTTATCAAACATACCAAACAATAATTCTCTCCTCCTAACAAGAACATGCTTTAATTAGGCATAAGTTATTTTTCCTCTTTGACTTCCATTATAATATTTTGTTATTTCTTTTATCATGAGACTGTTATTCTCTGTTTGATGGTATTTAAAACTATTCCGAGCTACTAATATATTTTTGAGAATATTTTGTCAAGATCAGAAGAAGTCATTTTCGAGTTTTTGGAAATAAAGATGTGATCGTCTCGGACGCTCTTATCCCATTTCGGAAGGACAAGAAGACTCCTTGCATTTTCTCAAGATTTCAGGCTTTGGAGCTCTTCGTGTTCTTTTAGATTTTAGTTGAGTTATTGAGTATATACTATTCTATACTAAATTGAGAAAATCTTGCAATTATGCCTTATTCTGTTCCCAACGGAATATATCATGTTCATTCCGTTGGCAACGGAATGGATAGGGTTCCATTCTATTGGGAACGCAACCTCTCTGTGTTTTTGGCTGAAAAACGGTCTTATTACGTTCCCAACGGAATCATTCCGTTGTCAACGGAGTACACAGATTTCTAGCCGTTTGAACATTCATTGGACTGATTCTATTTTCTTTTTAACATTCCTTTGGCAACAGAATCATTCCGTTGGCAACGAAATAGTCTGTTTTTCCTTATTTGTGAGCTACTCTTTCCATCTTTATAAGGGCTGCTCCAATCCGAATTTCCTTACCAGTTTTTCTGAAGCAAAAAGCAAGATCTCTCTCTGTTTGATATTGAATATTATTCACTCTACAGTTTTGTGAGATTAGGGAAAAATTAGCGAGCGATTATTGTTTGTTGATTGAGATTGAAAGAAACCACTTGTAAGTTTTTGTTCCATCGATTCGTCACGAGTTTTGTAAGGTGAAAGTGGATCGTGGTTGTGTAACAAGAACACTAGTTGGATTAGTGATTATCGGAGCCGAAAAGCAAGTCCCGGAGAATAGACGCTCGTGAACACGGTAAAGGCCGCTAGCGAGAACGGGAGGCTAAGGCTCACGCAACCTGCTTGCCGAACCTCGTCAACAAGTTCGTGTGTTCGGTATCGCTTTATTTTCAGTTATTTACTTTTATTAAGTATTTACTTTTTGTTGTTCTAATTAGTTAGAATGTCTAAAAATAATATAAAAGTTGAAAACCGTAAAATTATGTTTTATTACACACTTCCGTACGTATTTGGCCTATTCGCTTCCCCCACCTTTAGTTCTCAATCATACAACAGAGACACGTTATCAGATTGTCCCGGATCATGTATAGTTCACTTTATTTTTGTTGAAT
This sequence comes from Juncus effusus, assembly GCA_027726005.1. Classification (NCBI taxonomy): domain Eukaryota; kingdom Viridiplantae; phylum Streptophyta; class Magnoliopsida; order Poales; family Juncaceae; genus Juncus; species Juncus effusus. The sequence goes on from CM050907.1 coordinate 2,717,669, forward strand.
TGATTTATAGAACATATATTACGTATTATCAGTAATATTTTCTAATTTTATATGATAAATATTTAATATATAATGAATAAATATTTAATTATATAATGAATAAATATTGATCATAATAAATGAGATTACAACTGATATTTTATCGGAAAAATTAATTTTCTCTTAACGATGTACATTGAGCCCTCCTAATAACGTCAATCTAATACATGTGATCTTAAACCATATGATCATTAAATCATTTTGCCTCTCGCTCCAATGCCTTTCAATTATATAACAAATCAAATATTCATATTACAATTTAAAAATTGAAAATCAATTGTATTATATCAGATATCGGTATTCATACCATTCTCGTCGGATACATATCGGATTCCATGTGGCATATTTCAATTATTCATTCTAAAATAATAAAAGATAAATCACATATATTTTTTGGATATGTTTCAGATACCTCTGTTGTAAAAATAAATATATATAGATATACATAAAACATTAAGTAGTAGATAAAATTTATAAAATAATATTAATACAACTTAGTTTATAATTGAACATAACAAAATTTATTTTGGATAAAATATATCTGTAATAGTAAAATTTTGGTATTTTCTACATCAAAAACTACAGTCTCGATATATATTAAATAACTAAAATTATAAAGTATAATTAGTACAATAATTTATAATAAACGAAGATTGATCGAAGAATGAGACATAATGCAAGAGCTATATTGAATATTTCTAAAATTATCATATCACCGTATTCGTATTGTATCGGATAAGATATTATATCAATATATGTATATGTGCAAAATAGACCATATGTATAACTTAATCACCATATTTGCATGTCTTATATGTATATAAACTAGTGTTTACCCTCGCTCCACTTTAGAGTGATATATTGTTCAAGGTTTGATGATATTCAAGTGTTCTTCTAGTAAAAGTCTTTGTTTTGGAGTAATTTAGATTCTATACTTTGAGAGAAAATTCCTGTCAAAATTGCTCAAAATTTGATTTTGACTTGGGCTATGAACAGTGCTTCAGTTCAAAACGGAAGCTGTTCCGTTCTGAACGGAAGGGCTGATTTTGGTTCTGACAGTTTTTTGGCACCTTCCGTTCTGAACGGAAGTGCTGATTTTTGACCGTTTTGTTCAATCTGCATTGATTATGTTTCCTTTTCCGTTTTCCGTTCTGAACAGAAGGTGTTCCATTATGAACAGAAAGTCACAATTTTCCTTTTTTGTGAGGCTGCTCCTTCCCTCTTTAAAAGGAGCAGCCCCAATCCATTTTCTCAAAGGTTTTCAAGCCAAATTTCAGAATTCTCTCTCTTGAGTGTTAAGCTAAACTACTCTATAATTAAAGTGAGATTAGGGTGAATTATTGTGTTGTTTGTTGTTGGTTCTTGTGGTAATTGAAAGAGATCGGTTGTTTAGTCTCGACGAATCGCTACGAGTGTTGTAAAGCTATCGTGGAGTCGTTCTTGTAACGAATACTATTTGGATTAGTGGAATCAAGAATCCGAAAGGCATACCCGGAGAGTAGGCGTTCGTGAACGCCTCAAATGCCGCTAGTGAGAACGGGAGGTTAAGGCATACGCAACCTCCTTGCCGAACTTCGTCAACAAGTTTGTGTGTTCGGTATTCGTATTTATTTCTTTACTATTCATTTGATTATTATTATTATTATTATTATTATTATTATTATTATTATTATTATTATTATTATTATTATTATCTATTTATTAATATAACCAATCCGCCCAAAAGTCTAAGATCTAAAAGTTGTAAAATTCTAATAAGTCAAATCCACACTTCTGCACGAAACTTGTAAAAGACAGTATCACAGTTCATACATGAAAGTAATAATGCCCTAGGCCAAACAGTTTTGCCGTGTGGGAAACGGATTATGTATCAGACATTAGATTTTTCTATTAGATGTTTTATCTCATAAACTTTTTCATATAATAATTGTGCTTAAAGGTTGTTAGATTATTAATTAACCATGAATATGTATATCCGTTATACGTCATCAGAATATGTGATTCTGATAGTAAAATCGTAAAGCAAAGTGAATACAATTCTAAATTACCCCTAGTCATATATGAGATGTTTGTAGGACAAACATATTTGAAAATGTCAAATCATATATATAGTTACTAGTATGTTGTTTAGATGATGATCACGTTTTACTGATCATGGATATTGGATATCAATTCATTAATATAAATATATGTTGGAGAACATATATTGGATCGACCCACTATGAGAATATATATGGTATATTTTTTATTAGTGTTTTCTCATCATCTAATGTATGAGTAGTCATTTGACTTGAGGTCATCATAGATTCCTGCATGTATATCTTCATACTTTGATATAGTCAAACGTTGTCTTTAACCAGATAATTATAAAAGCTATGATCGGGTATTTAGTAAATCATGAGTTGGAATGTGAATGATCAAGATAGAATTTGTTACTCTCGGATACGAGAGAGATATCTCAGTGCCCCCTGATAAATTGAGACTGAAGAAAAACACACGGCCGTGTACGAAAGACTTAGCATGTGTTGTTAAAAAATTTTAATGTATTCAGTCTAGTTATAATTCAGGAAAGAGAATTGATCATAATAAGGATGATATAAAACCATGTTTTATGATCAATATAAATATCGTTTAATAAAGGAACTAAATACATAATTGATGTATAGGTTATGATCACGTATCATTCATTTAATTTGGGTAATCATAACGTCGTACTAGAGGCTACTTATGATTTATAAACTTGAAGTTTATTGCTAATATTAAATAAACCTACAGGGTCGCACACAAACAGAACAAACTCGGTTGGACACAGAAAATCAAAAGGAAGGTGAAGAGGTGTAAGCATTAGATGCTATAAATAAATGAAGGGTTCGTCTGATTAGGTCAGAAGAAGATTCAGACCATACCCTAGCCGCCTTTTGAGAAAGAGAGAAAGAGAAAACGGATCTAGTAATCTCGGTTTCTCCGCCAACAAGAGCAGTTCCCGTGTGGATATGTGTAGAGAACGATGCCGGAGTCGTAGCGCCCTTCGTGACCAGATTCGCAAGAGAAGCAGGAATATCGTTTCGAGACAAATCGCGCAGCCCTACAAACCGGATTAGCCGAATCCGAGGTATAAATAAGATTTATTTTTCTGATTTGATTGATAGTACACGGATCCTCGGTTAGGAAACACGTAAAATTTTAATTCCGTTGTGCATCTGTGATTGCGTGTTTCCATTCAATATAGACTTGACCAAAACCAATATCACTCTTGACATAATGGCACAGAATTTAATACTCACAAATATGGTAAACAATTTATTGGTTATAATGGATGATTGCATTAACTCCCATCAAATGTGGCGAGCCCTCCTAGATCGATTTGAGGGAAATAGTCAAATGAAGATGACCAAATTAATGGGACTCGAATAACAACTTGACTCTTTTCGTATGATCGAAGGTGGATCCATCGAGGATATGTACACTCGTATGTCGCATATCCAAAATGGATTCACTGCTTTAGGAGAGAACCTAACAAATCCTCGAGTTGTAAGTAAATTGATCAGGGCAACGCCACAAAGCTGGGAAGCGCTTCGAGTTTCATTGGAGACGATGATAACGACGCAAGAGATTGGGCCAGAAGACCTAATTAGTTACTTCCAAACTATAAAACCTGACTCAAGCAAACAGATTCTCAACCGAAAACTATAGCCATGCCGGCAATCGACACAAATGATGAAGAGATGGCATTTCTTTTGAAACGATTTGGTAATTTACGAGCTCGAAAGAAACGGTGTAACGATAACTGTCGATGCAACATAACAAGGCGTATTGCTTCGAGTGCAAGTACAAGGGTTATGATTTAAGAACGAAAATTGTGTATAATGAAGTTGTTCAAGATGATAGAAACAAGTGTAAGAAAGTAATATCTTTTTGTTGTTTTTGATTTTAAAAGTTAATAAAATTGTAGGGAAATTATGACAATTTATATAATGTGTAAATCATTAATCACAACAAGTGGCAATTTATTTAAATGGTTCAAAAAGCAAGATTTGATAAATTTCCTTCCAAAAATTAATCAATTAATAAACCAAAGATTAAGCTCAACTCAAAAACTTCCACTTTCAAGTTTTACATAAACTCGATTTAAAACCTAACTTAATCACAAAAACCTCTTCCAAGTGTTCCAATGATTAAATAGCTCCTAAACACGTCACAATTTTAAATCAAAACTAATCTTCTAATTAGAATTAATTTAATATTCAAGTTTTGAATCAAATATATTCTTCCAAATAATTCAACTCAAACAATTTAAGTGTTTTTAAGCTAATCTTATTAAACCTCAAAAATGCCCAAATCAAACACAAGATTTCATCACAAATTATACAAAAAGTATTTCCCTACACAAAGTCTACTCACTCATGCTCATACAAACCATATTTACACAAGTTTGAGACTTTTTATTCATTCAACAAAATGGAGAAAAATTAAGGAATAAAGAAGAAAAAAAAACCAAACCACAAATGAAGATTCAAGTGAGAGGCTCCTTGGTCGATTTGAATCTTCCTTCAATTCTCGCTCCTTCTAGAACAAGAATTTCCTCTTGAAGCTTGGCTCCCCTTTGTCTCAAGGCACCAAAATAAGAAAATTAGATTTTGGACAACCCTAAATAAGGTCATCCATAGAGGTGATATTTACAATGGAGGGGAAGAGAGAAGATGTGAGAGTGGTGTGTGGAATGGATAGAATGGATGTGTGAATGATTATGTGAATGATGATCCTTAGAGAGATAAAAGGGTGTATTTTTATAGATAAAAATGACCTAGAAAATATTTGGAATTAAGCTTGTGGTACTAAAAATTTAGCTTGATCCGGATTCTGTTTGGGGTAGTAATTTGGGGGGTATTTAACACTCTTTTGCCTTTATTTATATTCAAATACTGCTTGGGTGCAATCTTCTGGGTGCATTTATCACTTCTCCTCAACCTCATCCACTTCCAACATACTGTACACGTGGCATGCCCTGATTGGCTCCACTGAATTCTTGAATCTAATCCAACGAACCAGATATTGCCACGTGTCCAGGTCAAGAGATTTTGTGACAACTCATCGCCACGTGTCGCCTTTTGATTGGAGGTCAGCATTCTCGTACTGACGAGTGTACGTATCTGCAGAAAACACATGAAGGTCGCCTCTATTTCCTTTCACTAGAGAGTCCAGTGACCTCTCAAATCTGCGTTATGGGAGCAACGGAGAGCTCCAGTTTAGCGGGAACCGGAGAGAAGAATATTTGATTCTGAAAGAAACGCGTTTTCTTTTACGCGTTTTGACACATGGCGATATTTGATTCGTTAAACTCGAATCATCGTACTGACGATTGTACGTCTTCGTACGGACGCGTCAGGCCTCTCCCCCAATCCACGGTTGCCACGTGTCCTCTCTTTATCCAACTCCAACGAACCAGACACGTGTCAGCTTCGGATTTGCTGATTTTTAATGGAATCTGCCATGTGTCAGTTTACGATTGGTTGAACTTAAACTTCTTTTCCTTCGATTTCTATGCCGAACAAATTTTGAGGAAACTTTTGGCCACGTGTCGCGCTCTGAATGGTTGTACATAATGTTGATCTAGTCCACGTTTGACTTTGACTAAGGTTGACCAAATTTTGTATCGCATTTTCTGGGAGTTCTATAAGGTCTTTTTTGAGAAAGTTTTTGTTTCAGATACAAGAAATTTCGACAACTTGACGGGAATAATCAAGAGATGTGGACTACGCGACTTGTGTCTTTTACAAATCAAGGTCACATGAAGGAATTGATCGAGTTGGTTAATTGGATTTAGGTCGATAATATTTTTGCCAAGTCACGAGCATCTTCTCGTTCTACCCGATACTTGGTCGAGGTTATATAATTCATGTTCAAAGCTTATTTTTCATTTACTCATTATACATTATTTTGTCGGTGCTTTATGCCTTCTCCTTGGATTTTCATTTAAGAAACTATTATTTTTGAACTTTATTCAAAATATTATATGTATGTTTTGAAAGGAAATGCGTAATCGAAAAGGCACAGCGGAATAAAATTTTTACCCGTTTCCTAACCGAGGATCCGTGTAATATCAATCAAATTATAAAATAAATCTTATTTATACCTCGGATTCGGTTAATCCGGTTTGTAGGGCTTCATGATTCGTCTCCAAATAATCTCCCTGCGTCTCTTGCGGATCTGATCACGAAAGGCGCTATGACTCCGGCACCGCTCTCTACACATATCCCACATGCGAACTGCTCACGTTGGCGGATGAACCGAGATTACTAGATCCAATTTCTCTCTCTTTTTCTCAAAAGGCGGCTAGAGTTATCAGAATGTTCTGACCTAATCAGACGAACCCTTCATCTATTTATAGCATCTCATGCTTACACCTCTTCACCTTCCTTTTGATTTTCTATGTTTAACTGAGTCAGTTCTGTTTATGTGCGACCATGTAGGTTCATTTAATGTTGGCAATAAACTTCAAGTTTATAAATCATAAATAGCCTCTAGTATGACGTTATGATTACCCAAATTATATGAATGATATATGATCATAACCTATATATCAATTATGTATTTAGTCCCTTTGTTAAATGATATTTATATTGATCATAAGGCATGATTTTATGTCATTCTTATAATGATCAATTCTCTTTCATGAATTATAGTTAGACTGAATAAATTAAAAGATATAAACAACACATGTTAATTCTTTCGTACACGGCCGTGTATTTTCCTTCAGTCTCAATTTATCGGGGGACCCAGATATATCTCTCTCGTATCCGAGAGTAACAAATTATATCTTGATCATTCACATTCCAACACATGGTTTACTAAATGTCCGATCATAGCTTTTATAATTATCCAGTTAAAGACAACGTTTGATTGTGTCAAAGTATGAAGATATACATGCAGGAATATATGATGACCTCAAGTCAAAGAACTACTCATACATTAGATGATGAGAAAACACTAATGACATATACCATATATATTCTCATGGTGGGTCGATCCAATATATATTCTCCAGTATATATTTATGTTAATGAATTGATATCCAATATCCATGATCAGTAAAACGTGATCATCATTCAACGAACATACTAGTATCTATATATATGATTTGAGTTTTTCAAATATGTTTGTTTTAAAAATATCTCATATATGACTAGGGATAATTTAGGATTGTATTCACTTACTTTATGGTTTTACTATCATAATCACATATTCTGATGACGTATAACGGATATACATATCCATGGTTAATTAATAATCTAACAAATTTTACGAACAATTATTATATGAAAAAAGTTTATGAGATTAAACATCTAATACAAAATATAATGTCTGATACATAATCAGTTTCCCACATGGCAAAATAATTTGGCCTAGGGCATTATTACTTTCATGTTTCAATAATATAACTTAGGGGGAGCACTTATTTAGGGAGAGTTTCTGTCTCCCGTCTAGTGTCCCTTTTGATTGTTTTTCAAAAAAAGGGAGAAGATATAAAATGCTGTATTTTTGCGGAATTGTTTTGAAAATCATCAAAAGGAGGAGATTGTTGTTCTCGGTTTGATGATATTTAAAACAATTTCAAAATTACTAATCTTGTTTGAGTTTCATGTTTAAGATCAGGAGTTTTATCAAGCTCGAGTCGGTGTGCAAAAGATTTTTCTCGATCGAATTTGAAGTTGTTGAAGACTTGCTTCTCACTTTCTCACTTTCAAATCTTGCGTTCTTGACGTTCAAGTTTTGGAGCCTTTTTCAAGTATTTTTCTAGTAAAAGTCTTTGTTTTGGAGTAATTTAGGTTATATACTTAGAGAGAAAATTCTTGTCAAAATTGCTCAAAATTTGGTTTTGACTTGGGCTGTGAATAGTGCTTCATTTCAGAACGGAAGCTATTCCATTCTGAACGGAAGGGCTGATTTTAGTTCTTGTAGTTTTTTGGCGCCTTCCGTTCTGAACGGAAGTGCTGATTTTTGACCGTTTTGTTCAATCTACATTGATTCTGTTTCCTTTTTTTTAAGGCTGCTCCTTCCCTCTTTAAAAGGAGCAGTCCCAATTCATTTTTCTCAAGGGTTTTCAAGCCAACTTTTAGAATTCTCTCTCTTGAGTGTTATGTAAACTACTCTATAATTAAAGTGACATTAGGGTGAATTATTGAGTTGTTTGTTGTTGGTTATTGTGATGATTGAAAGAGATCGGTTGTTTAGTCTCGACGAATCTCTAGGAGTGTTGTAAAGCGATCGTGGAGTCGAGTCTTGTAATGAACACTATTTGGATTAGTGGAATCAAGGAGCCGAAAGGCATACCCGGAGAGTAGGCGCTCGTGAATGCGGTAAGGACCACTAGCGAGAACGGAAGGTTAAGGCATACGCAATCTCCTTGCCGAACTTCGTCAATAAGTTTGTGTGTTCGGTATTCGTATTTATTTCATTACTCTTAATTTGATTATTATTATTATTATTATTATTATTATTATTATTATTATTATTATTTATTAATACAACCAATCCGTCTAAAAGTCTGAGATCTAAATGTTGTAAAATCCTAATAAGTCAAATCCACACTTCCGCACGAAATTAGGCCTCTAACCCCACCTTTAGGCCGCAATTGAACAACATGACATAATATATAATAATTGAAATAATTAATATTTATAAAATAATTATTGCAATTATAACTAATCAACAATTTATTTATTTAGATCTAATTACCAATTTGAACTTTTTGAGCCAAATTTGCAAATTTAAACTCTTCATTGATTTTATTCATGAGAATTATGTTTAAATTTATCATTTATTGCTTTAATTTTCTTTTGGTCATTTTCGATGGACTATTTTGCTAATTTATATGTTGATTATAGGTTGGTAGCAAAAACTATAAAATTGGATATATTTGTTCTCGTTAAAAAGATAACCGGAAAATAATGCTTACTAATTTCAATTAAGAAACGGAGAATTTTTTTTAACTGTGAACAACTATTTCAACCAAACATAGCAAAATAAAATATATTATTTTTGTATTTCAAAGTGACACACATGATATTTGAGGTTGCATGGTACACTTGAAATTACGCAACGATATTTTTTCATTGTTATAGTATATCTGCAATGCAATTGCATTTCATTTTTATAGATTTTGTAAAGGTTATATTGAAATTACTTCTTGTAGGAAGGATATTTCTTATTTTAATATAAGAATATTTGAGATTTTCGGAATAAAATTATACTATGAACAATTTTTAATATTTCCATTTCAAAATGGTACAACTGACTCTTCATAAGTTTGTCCTTCTTGGTTTCTTCCTAAAAGAACATTTCTTACTCTTTAATCAATTTCATAATTCGTTTTATTTTTATTATTTCATATTATTTCATATTATTTTCTTATTCATTCTTATTCTTTTATTCTTACTATTTTTTTGTTCTTTTATTTTTTTTCTTTATTATTATTTTTTATTTTTTTCTTTATCATTTCTTTATTTTTTTATTATTATTTTTTTTTGCTATATTTATTACTTCTCATTTTATCTTATTTTATATTATTTATTTATTTTATATTATTTATTTATTTTATTATTTTTTATATTATATATATATATATTTTTTTTTTTGAATACTTTAATTTTTTTTTCATATTTTTTATTTTACATTTTAGTAATTATATTTTTTTAATTTATTATTTTTAATATTTTTTCAATTTATATTTTAATGATTTTATTGTATTTATATTCTCTTATAATTTTTGTATTAGTTTCTTTAATACTTTTTAATGTCTATTATCTTTTATTACTTATTATTTTAACTCAATTCATAAAATATTGTACATGTTATGCCACAGAAAATCCAACTATTGACATGTGTCAACATTCTAAGCTAAACTAAGCTTTGGATATAGTAAAAAAATAGGGATAAAATAGAGGCTTTAGGCTGGAGATTTAGTATAAACTTTTTGACCTTTTTAGAGAAGCTAAATTGCAAGTGTACTGTAGTCTGTTTACCTCTACAAAATTTCAATATTTTACATATGCCATTTCAAAATGTGAAAAGGCTGATGCTATTCTCGGCGCTCAGTTTAGGCATTGAGCTCAATTGCATTTAATGCTCTCTATTCTACTTATTTTACACTTCATTATACATGCCATTGACTTCATTCATTTGTTATTCCTATGATACCCTTAATCAATACTGAATAGAGTACTTTTCTGTTGAGCAAATAAACAATGAATTTTTTTGAAAGCCACCTAATTTTTTTAAATATTTTAGTAAAACTTTTAGAGTTGCTTATGTTGAGCAAATAAACAATGAATTTTTTTGAAAGCCACCTAATTTTTTTAAATATTTTAGTAAAACTTTTAGAGTTGCTTATATTTTTGTATTCCCATATATATGTGAAAATTATTTCATCCGAAAAATATTTTTTGGACAAAATATCCTCATAAAATTTCTTTTATATTTTTATTCAAATATCCAAACAATTTAATAAAAAAAATTATAGCTTACATTAAATATATACAAATAAGAACCAATATATAAATAAAGTAATAATAAAAAAATACATTAACAACATTTCATGTAAAATAAATTATAATTTACAAAAAAAGGGAAAACAATATTTTATGTATTATAATATTATAAAATAAAATAATGGATCCTAAATCACTATCATAAAGTATCTTCATAATCATATCGTGAAATATTACATCAGAAAATATTATATCGAGAAAAAAATATAACCTAACCTTTTATTCAATCGAAAATAATAAATAAAGGAAGAATAATATTTTTCGATATTTCACGATATTACTTTGACAATAATTTATGATATTATATTTAGGATACATTATTTTATTTTATAATATTGTGTTACATAAAATATTTTTTCTCTTCTTTTTTATGTAAATTGTAATTTATTTTACGTAAAATATCATGTTTCTTTATTTATTTATTATGATTTTACTTACCTTTTAATCTCATTCATTTATATGTAATGCAAATTATAAATTTTTTATTTATTCGTTTTGTTTGAATAAAAAGATAAAATAAACTTGATGATAGTATTTTGATCTAAATAATGTTTATTGGATATGATAGTTAAGTTAAATATCTATATGGGAATAAAAAATATTCAACTTTAATAAGGGTTATTATATGAATCTCAGGGGTTTGTTAAAATTTTCAAGAGAGTTAGGGTATTTTTTGGAAAATTTATCTTTCATGTTGGATGTTTGTCTCTAGCTGAAATCTTTTGCTTTGAATTAAATTAGAATTAGGGGTATAATAGGAATATTAAAAAGTAAAACAAAAAACCTGAGCGGTGAACTGTGAATTGGGTGAAATATGGAGCTCAATTACAAATTGCCCTCAATATCTAAATTGAGAAAATAGCACTACCCCATGTGAAATACCATAATTAATCCAACAAAACTACTAACGTCATAAATATCTCTGTAAGATGATTTAAATAGTCAATTCTCTTGACATTAATGATCTATTGAGATTTATTAGTGAAGTACCAAATTTGATGATTTATTATCCTTGATTACTAAAATAAAGAAAAAATGGCAATTATATTATTTTCTTAGTAATGTTGTTAACTCATTTACTACACGAGGATGAAATCCTAGCAATCATCTCCACATAACTTCAAAACAAGCGTATCATTCCTCAAAATCAGAACGAATTAATGTATATCTTTAAATTTATTTAAGAATATACGAAGCACACTTGTCATATTTGAGTTAGAGAAAATATTTGCATCACTCGCTTAAATAACGTCTAAATAATGTTATCTTCCTTTTTTATTTTATCAGTATATCTTTTTATAATTCTGTTATACCTTTCTAAATTCGAGCGATGCTGAACGGCAAATAAGTCGGCGGTGCATATTAAAAATATCATTTTGTTTCCATTTTCGTATAGCCCATCAACATGCAAGGAAAAACCCAAATAAAGGATGTAGGTTTAAAACTCAAGAACCGACTACACTAATTCTGCAATTGACACAACTTCTCTCTAATAATTGAAACTATTAAAAATAATGAATAATTTTAATAATTAAAATCATAAAAATCAATTTTCCATTATGTTCATCTTACAACTTTCCACTTTCAATAATGAATTTCTAGGTCGTCATTATGTTGTCCAGAATTACTAACACAGGATAAGTTTACACCCGAGTATCACCTGAAACTGAGTCAGGTTCCCAAAATCGCTCCTTAGGACGATCTAAACATACTAAAACTGCTCCACTTTATCATCAACCAATTCATTTATATTTTTTAATTTATTCTATACACCAAGTACAAAAGAAATATATCAGATAACTACTTAAGTTATTTTTTTCAATATCCAAAATCACCTAGCCCTGATCGAAGAAAAAAGGGAGATAGATCTTTGTTACCTGACATTATGACAATTTCGATAAGGTTTTTGTGCGACGTACTATTTTACATATTAAAGGGTATAACATATGTACTATTTTGAGATTTTGCAGGGTACACATGAAAATTACTTCAAGAAAAACGTGTTGGCATGGATTGACGCATGGTTGTCATAGGGCATGTTTGATGTGGTGTATTTTGAGGGATTGCATTCGTTGGTACTGTATTTGGGCCAAAATCTAGTGTTTGAATTTAGCAGATCCTGTATTTGAGGGCTCAAGACACATGATCTTGTCATACATCAAAAAAGTTGGGACCAAAAGCCCAGGAATTCTGTATTTCGCTTGTATTCGTTCAGTGGACTCTTTCTCTCTATCCTCTTCTATGTTGCGCGGATACTTCAAAAACTGAAAAGTATCTGAGAATACGGGTATCCGATACGGATACGGCTACGATACGGTTACGATACGTATCGGATACGTCACATGGCGTATCCGATTATTTTAATAGTAAAAAAATTCGGATATGTTCAGGATACGTCAGGATACGGCTGGGATATTTCTGAGTTAGCTGGGATACTTTTGTCAGGATACTTCTGGGATATTTTCACTATACATTTTGGTCCATTATACTTTTTTTTAACCATTTTTTTTAACCCACATTCAAACTAATAAAAGACTTATTTGCATTTGATAAGTCACATTCTTTTTTTTTACAACTCACATAATTAAAAAAAATAAAAAAAAATCAATTCCCGAGAAAGTCAGAAATAACTGATTTTCCTTAAATCAAATCTTGAATTTTACGAACATTAAGTATCGAGTGTGTATATAATTTTATTCACATATTTTGGTATTAAATTTAAAATATTGATTATTTTATTAATCAATTACTTAATAATTATTATTTTATATAAATATAATTAAAAAATAGACATATATAGCCGTATTCGTATCCTAAATTTTTTGAAATTTGTCGTATCTCTGTATCCGTATCGTATCGGATATGATACCCGTATCCGTATACTTGCAACATAGGTCCTCTCCCTAACTGATTCTTCTCTTTCACCCCTCTTTTCTCTCACTAGACCCGCTTTCTTCACCCGCCTCGTAATCCTCCGGTCTCAATCGCCTCTATCGCGTCAATCTTCTCTTCTCAAAATCCTTATCTACTCGCCCTAACGCTAACTCCTAAACTTCATACTAGCAGACATCGACGAGCTTGTGAAATGACACAACCCTTGCTTTGTGAATCTGTCAACCACTCTCACGCAATAGTAAGCATATAGTTTCTTCTAGGCCAATCCGCCTGTGAAGCCTTCGAGATTTTCTCCCTATGAACAAGTATCCCCTTTCTTCCACGGCTCCACCATTAATGGAGATGGATTAAGTACTAGATTAGATTTTTCTGGGTTTTTTCTCTAATTATTATTCTTTTTCACCTTTAAAAAAATATATATTATTCTTTTGAATTTCTCCAATCTGAATTTAGGAGCATTATTTATTGATTTCTTCTAATTTTTGTTGAGTTTTTTTTTTTCTGTTTTGCAACTTGAGCATTAATATTCTGTTTCTTTTTTTTTTTCAATTGTGCACTATTTAGTAATTTAGAGGGAATGTTGAATTAATTTTGGATTAAATTCAAACTAATTAGGGTTATGTTAGATGCTAATTGCAGATAAATTTACGGTTATTGGATACTAAATAGTGCCAATTTCCTGATTTACTTTCTGTAAATATGAGGCTTAATTGCACATTGAGGATAAATTCAAATTGTCATAAAAAGAGTGCATTTACATATTAATTTTGCAGTATTATTTTATATCAGTAGATGAATAAGATAGAAAGAGTGAATTTACTTGTTAAGAAATTGAAAGTAAGATAATTATATTATCTTTCTGTTATTTAAATCAAATAACTTCTCTTTTTGGTATTATGATATGCTATAAAAATATCATGCCGATAAAAAGAAGAAATTTAGGGGTATAATGGTATTGATTTAATTTGTTTGGTTAATTTTAGTTAGTTATATCATTATTATTTTTTTATTAATAAAAATGGTTAATATTTGTAAATTTATTTAACTTTATTTTCTCAATAATATAATATATAATTTTAATTTTTTTAGGTGATAAGAGAAAGGCTTCAAGAGCAACTATGAATAACGGGTTTGTAAAGGATGGAATGACTAGTTTAAATAGAGAACTATGCTGCAAATTTAGAAGGATAATTTATTTTTTGAGGAATAAATATTAGTAATGTAGTAATGTTTGTATTTTTATTTATTTGGTGTTGTGATTGTGAGTAATAAAACCTATTGAGTTTTGTAAGGAGAATTTGTTCTTTTAAACATTTGCTTCCAATTTATTTGTTTGACTAGTAAACATGCAATGTTATTCGAAATTTTGTTACAAATATTTTTATGTAACAACTAGTTTTTTATGTTATAAATAATTTCTTAAATAAAACAAGTATTATCTTTGAACTATTATTTGATTTCATGCATTAAAACTATTTTAACTAACTATCAGCATCTACTCCATATCCATGATTTTTAACAAGAATCAAACAACTTCTTAAATACATGATCTTACTATCCTAGTCAAACTAGTTGCAACTCTCGTTCCGCTTCGGGGATATATTATTTTATTAAGGATAAATTTTGATGATTTAAATTTTTTGAGAGGTATATAATAGAAATTCTTAAAGGTTATTAATAATTTTTAAAGTTCATTAACTTTTTCCAAATTTAATTTGATTAGGTTAATTGAATTTCTTAATTAAATTAAAAAAAATCTTTAAATAAATTTTATAAGAGAGAGAAAAATAAATCCATAATATTTAAAATATACTTTAATGGTAATTAAAGTTCTAAAACTAACAGCAGGGTCTTTTTTGAAATTTCAGCAATAATATAGGTTTTTTTTGCAATTATTAATTTTCGTATAATGTAGGGGTTGTTTTGCATATTTGCCTCTATTTTTATTGGTCATCCCTCCTATTGAATTAAATGAATTGAGTTAGTTGTTTTGTTTTGTTTTTTAATAGCCGTGGGGCCCAAGTAAATAAAGACCCATAATTCTTCTATAAATCACAGCAATGCCATCAACTTATTTTAATTGCTCAAAGAGAAAATATCTAATGGTATATGTTGTAATAGTATTGAAATTTGTGAGTAATTATTAAAAAGATGTGGTCACAGGAGCGAAGAGAAGAAAGGGAAGAGTCAGCCATGTCAGCATGCCACGCAATCATTTAACTGCTGACTGGGCATTTAACTGGATGGAGAGGACAAGTTGAACATTTGAAAGAGTTCAGGGAGCAAAAGTGTGCAAAAAAAAGTTCAGGAGGGCAAGTTGAACATTTTTAAATAGTTCAGAGGGTAAAAGTGAGTTTTTCTCTATTAAAAATCCATAGGACACGTGTCAAATTCTGCCCAAAGTATAAGCTTTATATATTAGAAAGAATGTCTTTAGTCTAACAAATATTGGATTATATCTATATTGCTTGAATATTTGTTTCGGACCCTAAAAATTCCGGATCGTGTTAAACATATTCTATTTATATAAGATTTTAAATACTATCTTGATCGTTTATACAGTCTAATTAGTTAAATGCATTATTTGTGAACCAAAATAATTTTGGGTTTTAATTTCAGTTTTTTGTTTAATGAAGTATAATATACACAATAGCTAACTTGCCTGCTTCTCTTAAAAAAGAGAACTATTATACCACCCAGTACACATACTACACATTTTATTCACTTAATGTAATTATTAAATTTTGGCATCAAATTACTCTCATGAAACAGTGTGATGCTTGAGATTGAGAAGACCAACGCAAAACTTCTTGGTGAACTTTGGCAAATGTTTCATTAAAAAAAAAAACTCACACATTTAATTTTACTTGCAGGCGTAATATTTTTTTTGAGGCACTTGCAGGTCTACTGTAGTTTCTCATACAAGTTTATTTGACTAAAACTAAACAATTGTGGCCAATGATTGCTTAGATCAAATTTAAGTAGGCATATTTCAGTTTGACTACACAGAATTGCAACAATGATAATGATTTACTTGTGGTGAAAACTGTCAGAACAGTAATTTTGTTTTAAAATTTTTAAATAAACTCTCTGAACCTTTATTTAGTGCAACATGCTTTTTTTTTTATGGCAAAAACTTAATCATATTTTTATAATTTGAAATAAATGAAATAAAAGTTTAAACTTAGAATGTATTTTATTATAATACATTCAATCAACTAGATTATAATTCATTAGAAATGTCAACTCTTTCAGTATTGCTATTTCTTTTGTATTGAATATATAGTATATACTAATTTAAATACTGTTATATTTTCTGGATTATCAATATGTCATTTCCAAAAATGAATACAAAAAGTCATACTCACACAAAAAAAATACTATTTTGGTACACTACTATTAGCCCAAAAAATAACATTAGCTAACTGAGACATGTATGAACCGTTGACATTTTTCTGTTTCACCTGCATCTTATAAGAAGAAAAAAAACATTTGGATCAGGGGCATCCTGTCCATAGTATGACCAATCTTTGGAGCCCATGATGTGTTGTATTATTCTGTTATAAACAAAACAATATTAATAAATTTTTAAACATTATTATTAATGAATAAAAATATTCATTAATCAAATAATTGATAATTAGTGATTAGTCTAATCTTTGAGACATAACTAATGTAATAATTACAAGAGATATTCTAATGGGAGATTAAAAATGAGAATACAGAGAGAATTTAAAAGGAGGTTACTAAGAAAAATGTATGTAGCCGCGCTTATGGACACGGACATTCTTAGCTACGCATGAGAGAGAAACTTAATCTTCTTCACAAGAGGAAAATTCCATCGGTCTCATTTAAAGTGGACTTTAAAAAAGCTTTTGATAGTATTAAATGGGAATTCCTCCTGTCGATTATGCGAATTAGAGGCTTTTATGTAAAGTGAACCAATGGATAAAGAATCTTCTAATCTCATGTTCATCTTGCATTAAAATCAACGGAATACTTGGAGAGTTCTTTTTTCATTGAACGGGTCTCCGTCAAGATGATTCTCTATCACCTCCTTCTCTTTAATCTCGTAGTGGATGTTCTTCAAGTGCTAATCTGAAAATTGAGTCCACTACTCACAACTGCAGCTAGAACACATTTAACATTTCAATAATTTGCGGATGATATAACAATCTTTGTGAAAACACATACAATAAATTTAAAAACAATTTCCTATGCTCTTCCCCTCTTTGCAGAAGCATCGGGCCTTGCAATTAAATGGGAAAAATCAGCCTTTGTGCCTATTGCTATTCCGATGACTACCATGAAGTTATCAAAACTATTCTTGGAAATAGAAAAAAGTGATTACTTATTAAATTCCTTGGATTACCACTTTCTATTAGAACCAACGAAAATTTATCTTCCACTCATACAAGCAGTTCAAGTGAGAGTTGTTAATTGGAAAGGCAGGCTTCTTTCATCTGGCGGAAGTGTTACTCCTCTGCGCTTATTCAATTGCTGTTTTTTATTTTATTTTTTTGTGAAAAGCAGCATCCAGGTCTAGTCTGGAAGTTCCTGAGAATTAGATTTGGTATTGTTTGCTCTTCAACAGTTGTTGTTGAGCTAATATAATAGATTACAACAAGATAGGATATTGAGCTAACGACATATCAATGAAATAAGAAATAAGTAAACAATAGAAGTGATGAAATAGAGAAAAGAAACAGAGTGACAAAAGGGAAGAGATTCTGCTAGTAGTAACATTGTTTCCAAAGTTGCAGCTCAGACTGGATGAGTTGGGTACACTGGTGGGAAGATTGTTGTTCATTTTATTCAATTACTGTTGAGAGAGGAGTCCAAACAAAATTCAAAACATGATCCATATACTCTTAATCATGCCAAAACATTTTTGAAAACCAATTTGGTTCGATTCAAATATTATCCGCATCATTTATACTTTCCACACCTATTTCCATCACAATAAAACCTTTAACTAAGCCCGGAACCGAGATTCAAAATCCCAAGTTTAATGTAATCAAATCTCGGCTACTAACAATCCTGATATATAAAAGGTTTTTGAGATATAAGAGATCATGAGATTAAACCATATATACATCAATTAAGCAATTTTTACTTCTTTCTCACAAAATAATCCTCATTTGAGGACTTCAAAAAAAAATACTGAGATATAATCCCGGTTTCTCAACAACTCCGAATTTGAAATATTGGATTTCTCTTTGGAATCTGAACCCCAAAAATGAGCTATGAATCCAGGAAGATTTGGAATCTCAGATTTTTCATCTAGTACCAAGAATACAAATTCCGATTTCCCAATTCCAAGTCCAGTTAATTTTCCCGTCGTCATACCAAATCAACAGAGCTCTTGTTGAAGAGATAACGAGAACAGTGAATCAGTCTTCTCAACAACAACAATGGCGAAACCACTGGGACCGACGGGAGAGTTCTTCAAGAGGAGGGACGAGTGGCGGCGGCACCCGATGCTGGTGGACAACCTCCGCAAGTCCACCCCCGGCCTCGGCATCGCGCTCGTCGCCTTCGGCGTCTACCTCGCCGCCGACTTCGCCTTCTCCCACCTCTCCTCCCCCTCCTCCTCCGACGATAAGGCTCACCATTGAGTGGTTGGTATTGGATCGGATCCTTAGATTTGTTATTTTGTTTATCCTTTTGTTTGTCAGTGTTAGATGGGTTTTTGGATTTGTGGTTGGTTTGGTTGGTGATCTGAACTATCTTTTGGTCTAATTGGAAGTGTTAGTGTTTTGACAAGGCTCACCATTGAGTGGTTGGTTGGTTTCAGCTGTTATTGGATCGGATCCTTTGATTCATGATTTTATTTTGTTCCTTTGTTTGGTACTATTGGATGGACTTTTGGATTTGTGATTGGTTTGTTTAGCAATCTGAACTAACTGTTGGCCTAGTTGGAAGCGGTAGGGTTTTGATTTGAAGATCTTGTGTCTAGTTTTTCTTCTTTTGGGTTTGATTTTGAGAATCTAGATTGGAAATCGAGGATTTGCGTCATGGTTTTGGTACTCAGATTCAGTTGTATACCAGACATATTACTATTTCATTATACATTTATTCTGAATTGGGGTTTTTCTTGGGTTCATTTGTGTTTGAGTTAGGTTTTGATGTGAATGAAAAACACAAAATTTGAGGTTTAAACATCAAATTGTTAAGTTATTTTGTGAACTAAGCTTATTTTATAAAGTTTTTGCAAGAATAATGCTTTTGTATATGTATTTGTACAAAAAAACATTTTCAGACTGTAGGTGTTAGTAATTGTTTTTTGCTTTTCTATTTCAAATCCTGTGAATTTGAAATTATGCCCTTTTGTTAAATCAAGAAGAAAAAGCATAATAGTTTACTTCTAACTTTTGAAGTCCGAAACTAAAATGCCAAAATTATAATTTCAAATTCCTCAAAAATAATATTTTACAAAACCAAAAATAAAAGCTTTATTTTTGCAAATTCTTTTTATTTGAAGGTTATTTAAAAAAAATACTCAAATTATTATGTCTAAGTATCATTTAGTCCAAGCAAGCACTTACTATTTATGTCTTGTTGTAAGATGCCTGAAAAGTGAATTTGGGCGAAATTTGATGAAAATTGACGTAAATTTAAGTGCAATGGATGAAGAAAAGAATTAAAAGATAAAAACCACAAAAAGGCAATTAAGATAAAACAATCGGTTCCTAGGGTTAGGGTTACCATAACGTAAATCCTAATTACCTTTCTAGACAATATCTTTAGTTCTCTCTCACTATAATAAATTGTATTATTCCTCTCAAATTGATAGTAAATTCAATAAATCTCAGCTTTCTTAGGGTTTAATAAATCTCGTGTGAATGTTGTGGGTTTCTTAATTCTTAGGTTTGTCTTAATGTGACGAGGGTTAGGGTTTGAAAGATTACTAGACAAGCTTATTTTTTTCATCTCCGAATTACAAGAATATCTATTCAAGTAAATAAGATTTTGTTACTTGTATTAATTAGTTCTTTTTTATTTTTTTCAGGTGGAACAGAAATGGAAGTTTGGCACTGAAGTCTACATTTTTTTTTTCATTTTCAGTATGTCAGACAGTTTGTGTTTGCGTTGAGCCTGCTTCATAATATTTTAACCAGAAAACTTAGTACTGGTTATGATTTCAGTGTTCTTGTTTAATAACACAAGATATTGTGCCATGTTTAGTGTTTGTTTTTTTTTCATTTTTATTAATATTATATATGAGATTTTTGCTTTATTGCAGCATTTTTGTATTCGCCATTTTAAAGTACCAAATACTCTCCAAATAAATACTAAATTAAGCTCTTATTCTCTTATTTAAGGAAAAAAGAAGAAAGAAAAAAGAAAAAAACATTTATAATTTATCATGAGCAAACAAGCTGATGTAACAAAATATTATACATTCTATTCAGAAAATCATTTATCAGCTATAACAAATAACAAATCATTCTATAACTAAAAAAACTAATCAATTTATAACAAATAAAACATTCATTCTATAACTCTTCAAAATAATTTTCTCCCCAAATACTCTCTAAATAAAACAAAACATTTAGTAAATCACCAATTACAATTGGTTCACCAAAAAACCTACTCAAAAAACCATATCAACCTTCAATCCTCATTTCATTCACAAACCTAAACTTCAAAACGAACCCATTGACCCGGTCAAACTCGAAGAACTAGGATCCGAAATCCCAATCCCCTCCTTCCAAATAAATACAAATAAAAGTCCATAATTGTTTTATTTCAGCCAAAAAAAACTCCATGGGTTAAATTTGTCATGAACAAGTAAGCTAATAGCACAAAATATTGACTTGCTTTCTATGCCCAAAATCATTAATCAGTTATAACAAATAGCAATTCATTCTATAACACAAAAAATTAATCAAGTTATAACAAATAAAAATTCATTCTATAACTTTTCAAATTACTTTCTCCCCAAATACTATTACTAAACAAAACAAACATTTACTAGCTCACCAATTAGTCCATCAAAAAACCTAAAAAAACTCAAAAAATCATATCACTCTTTGATCCTTATTTCATTCACAAACCCAAACATCATAACAACCCCTTTGACCCGGTCAAACTCGAAGAACCAGGATCTGAAATCCCAATCCCCTCATTCCACCACACTTCTTCTCCATTTCCACCACCTAATGGACCCGTCCATTTCACCTTAAAATCATTCTGTCCAATTCTCAAATCACATCTACTCTCCTTATTATTATTCTTACAATCAGAGCTGTTGTTGTTACTGCTGCTGCTGTTTGTTAAATTTGAGAGGGAATTTTGTACTGCAACTCTCACGCCTGTTATGAGATATCTTTGGTGTTTTGATACGTGGTTGTTTGTAGTGTGGATTGCCACGTCACAAGCACGACATAATAGGGCTCGGTCTTCTAAGCAGAAAAAGAAGCCTGGTTTCTCCTGCAAATAGAGGAAAAGTTCATATATACCCTTCTAAAATTACAAAATTTCAAATATACCTTTTTGAAACTCAAATGTATCAAATTTACCTTCCAGCGCAAGAAATGCACCCTACCCAAAAACCCAAAATATGACATTTATCTTTTTCAAACACAAATGCATTCTGATAAATTTGATATATATATTTTTTTTAGAAAGATAAGTTTAATATATGTTGAGCTTTGGAACTTGTATGGGTCTTATAATGTTTGGTATATAGTACATACCAAAATCAAGTGATTGAATGAGATTGCTCATAAGAAGCTCATGACCTAATGTGGTCCCTTACCAAATTGATACTGTGTCATAAATAGATATTTTGCTAGATGGCCCATCTATTTTTAATAATTCACGGGAAAGTACATCTCCGTTCAAAGAACTACATCAATAATGTATTTTTGCTTCAAAAGTGTTATATGAATTTAGTGACAAACATCTATCAATCAAAATGGTCGGCAGAAAAAATTGAATATATTTTTTTTTTTAATTGAAATTGAATATTATTTTAAGATAGCCAACACAAAAAATTGCATATTATTGTTAGACTTAACTATGGTCCTTAGTCTTCCAACTTATTAATAAAGATAAATTATTAAGAAGACAAATCAAAAGATAACGCCCTCGACATAAACTATTGAACCTCATAATTAAATCCTCAATTTCTATGCAATGCAATTTTTTTCTTAAAAATGATTACAGCCTATAGGATACAGATATCAATAAGATAATCGTAAGTACTTTTACTATTAGAGACATGCAATTTTTATATTCAATAGTACATTACGTTAAATTAAATGCGAAAGAACTACTTTTCAGAAACTCAATCTTGGAATTTCGTATTGTTTTGGTCTAGTCCAGTACCAGTATGAATCCTGGCACCAGTTCAAAATCTTTTTCTAAACATCACAATACAAAAAAAAAAAAACCCAAAATCATACTGGCACGAGTGCCACTATCATTCATAAACATATAACTCCAACCATAGATCATCCAACCCACCACAAAATCACTCGAGAAAGAAAGAGAGAAATAAATACCTGGCAAATATCGCAGAGAGGATGATCAGAAGAAGGGTTGATACGAGGGAGGAGAGGGACTCGCTGGTGTTTTCCGGCGAGCTTATTGGCGGCGTGGACGACGTCGTCACAAGCCCAACAGAGCGCCGCCTCGTCGGCGCAGCACAGCACCGCCGCCTCCGCCCTCTCGCACACGTCGCACTGTATCTTCATTCTCACGAACTTTTATTTGAGAGAGAGAGAGAGAGAGAGAGAGCAGACGAGAGCAAGGTGACTGAAATGAGATATTTCAAAGAGGAGATTCGAGAAGAAATGCGGAATTTAGACGGAGTGGGAGGTTGGTTTTTGGTTAATAATTAGGAATCCTTGTAATTTATTTCACTTTTATGTTTAGTAATAATAAATCCTAATTCTTTATTTTCTTTGATATTATTCTTAATGATCAATTAAATAGTGATATTTTCTGACTTATTTATTTTAGATTTTATGTGATATTGTCAAGCTTCTAAAATGCGGTCCAGGCGGCCGCCTGGGCGCCGTCCAGGCGCTAGGCGGGAGCAAAACGCCTAGAAATTATGCTAGTCGGCCTTCTGTGCGTTTTGTCCGCCCAGCGACCGCCCAGACCCGCCCAGCGTCCGCCCAGACCCGCCCAGACCGCCCAGACCCGCCCAATCTGTAACGGTTTATACGAAAGAACCGTTACAAATATAGATCTGTAACGGTTTTTATGAAAGAACCGTTACAAATATGCATACATTCTGTAACGGTTTATATGAAAGAACCGTTACAAATATGCATACAATCTGTAACGGTTTATATGAAAGAACCGTTACAAATATAGATCTGTAACGGTTTTTACGAAAGAACCGTTACAAATATAGATCTGTAACGGTTTTTATGAAAGAACCGTTACAGATATTGGCAGTTCTGTAACGGTTCTTTAATGAAAACCGTTACTAAAGTGTAATTAGTAACGGTTTTTACGAAAAAACCGTTACAAATATGCATACAATCTGTAACGGTTTATTATAAACTGTTACAGATATTGGCAATTCTGTAACGGTTCTTTGATGAAAACCGTTACTAATAGTGTAATTAGTAACGGTTTTTATGAATTAACCGTTACAACTTACAAAGTAGTCCAAATCGTTACAGAATTTAAAAAACCGTTACCAATTTTAAACAACCGTTACTAATATTAAAAAACCGTTACTAAATCTGTAACGGTTCTTTAATAAAAACCGTTACTAATTTATATATAATATATAAAAATAATAAAAAAATATAAATCCGCCTAGTTCCGATTAATCTCCGATTAATCCCCGATTAATCCTCGATGGTTCCGACCGCCCGACTAGCCCCTAGCGCATTCTGTAACATTGGATATTGTTTTATAATTATTTACAGCAATATACATGAGTTAGAATTAGAGTGGAAATCCCGTGAAACAGTAAAGTTTCATAGAGTCTTTTTGTCCAGGTGCAGATAGTCCGCATCTTCACAGACAATCTATTTCACCGAACCTCTCTCCTATACGGTGCCCAAATCACTGTATGATTATATTAATATAAGTATATTACGACAATCACGGTTGTTGTGATATACAATTTTATAATTATTTCTTTTATTTATTTCACTATTAGTTAGCTAGTTAGGTTGTTATATTAATGTAAGTAAAATTGTATGATTACATTTAATAAAGAAAGAAAGAAATAAATAATTTCAAATAATAATAATCATAATACAAATATGATCATTTTTGTAAATTGGTGGAAATTACTTTTACACGAATATGGTAAAATCACATTTTCATGATAATTTAAGATTATCGTCATGTAGAATTCTCTATCTCTACAAATGGCAATATGATTTCCATGCCCTGACATTCTTTGTGAAGTAAAACATTAAATTAAATAATGCGTTCTAGTTAATATAATTCATAACCAATCAGATATATCATAAGATTATAAAAAGAGTTGGAAGTGCTGACTCACTCATTCATAGAACTTGAATCTTCTACAAAAAATTAAAAATTATATAATAACATATATCCAAAAGGAAAACTAAATAAAAAAGAAGTTCTAGGACTAAGACTTGAGAGTTTACCCTCACCATTACTTTAGGGGGCCCAACTTTCTAGATAGATATTAGTGGTTGGTAAATGAATGTTTTAAAAGAATAAATAAAAGAGAGATATTTCTCAAAGCAAAAAGTATGGATACAATTTCGTTATTTTGTTGTACCTAGAAAATAATTGAGTAACGGAGTTTGAAAGTGATATATTCAAATTTCAAATGTCAATTTTTGCTGATAGATTCAAATGTCTATTTTTGTAAATGACATTTATTGATATTCTTAATGTTACATCTTTTTCATGTGAGAAACTCATGCTATGCATGCTTGTTTTAGTTTTTATTATTACTAAGAAAATACCAGCCCGCCACGCCTGCTTAATTTCGTTTATCAATTGATTATGAAACAAAGTGGAATATTTATGAGAAAATTATGATTTTGGCCCCCAAATTACTGAGTTCGCTCATTTCGTATTTTTCTACTTTCTATTAATCCAATTTTAACTCTATAACTATTCAACGCATACTTTTTTTTACTCCTTTACGCAATTTTAACTTCATTACCCAATTTCCAAAATAGTCACAAAAAATTTATATTTGAAGAATACAAGGGCATAAAGAAAAATTAATGGGCTCATAGTACATTAAAATACACAAATGATGCTATGTGCAACCTAAAGTATTGTACATTCTTATATCAAAATTTCCAAAACGATACTATAAAGTACAAACTAATAAATAAGTAGAATTTCATATGTATACTTCCAAAAGCTCATTACATCAATATTTTTTAATTCTCGTCACATATATTTTACACCTTGAAAAGAGTAAATAACAAACATCTAGTTTATCTTATGATTAAAACTTCAAGCGTTGGGCAGAGCGAAAAATGGTAAAACTCAAGCCAATCTCCACTGGAGGGGGATGGAACAGAATGAAGAAGATTCTCCCTCGCCATAAATGCATTCCTTTCACCCTTTACAAAAAAGACCCTCTCTCTTAAACCCTTCTCTCTTCCTCAAAGAAACTACAGTAAATCCACACTTTCAAAATGGTTGATCAACAACAAAACAACAACATTGACTTTAGAGGTTAGGGGTGGAGACCAAGGAGGCCTCAGGCGGATCCCCAATTTGATAATACACCCAGAAGCACTGCCCGAGCTCCCCCTCAAACCAACAACAACACTGCCATCACTCCAAAATTTATTCCTCAGCAGAGGCCTCAGCAGTGGCGGAATCAATACAATGCACACCAGGGAGGTCCATCTAACAAGACCTCTAACAGAAAACGACCTCTCTCTCTCTCTCCTTAGAGAAGGTCCTTTCCCATTCCCAGCTCTCCGGTGACTTTCCCACTGGACACAAACCACCTCTCTTGGTTTGGTAAATACCTCCGTTTCGCTATGGAGGATCACCCTACTGAAAATTGTCGCAACCCCAAGCTATGCATCAACTGTTTCAAATCGGGACATATGTTTAGAGTTTGTCCTCACCCCCCAACAGTGGTAAGCCCTCTAACTCCCCGTGAAACTCTTGGAGACGGAGCTCTCCCCCCAAATCGACTAACTAAGGTAAATATTTTCATTCACAAACCTTCTCACCATGACCAGGCTCTAACTGAGATTCAGAGAACCGTGGTGGTTGATGCGAATCTCGGTCCAGACCATGAGTTGAATACTTTGCGACTGATAGTAGATAAACTTATGGAATAGAGTAACCCTTGTGAGTTGGTTTACTGGGGAAAGGAAAAGTACCTTCTTACCTTGCTGTCGGGGGTTAATCGAGATCAATTCTTAGCACAACACATTCTCCCTCTTGAGCGGGCAAGTTTTGTTTGTTATGAATGGTCCTCTACAATTAATGCCAAGATAATTAGATTAAACCACAAAATATGGTTTGATCTTTCAAATTTACCAGTGGTTAGCTGGAGTGAGAATGACTTAACTTCGATTTTCTCCTCAATAGGAGTAGTCACAGACCATGGTTCGCTTCGCAAATTACTCTCCAGGGAGAGTTTGAGAGTTGTTGTTGCAACACACGACCTCTCTATCGTCCCAAAAGAAGCATTCTTAATGTTTCTACACGGGCTTGAGATGGACATCAGAGTCAAAGTTCTTGGGTTTAATAATGAACAAACTTGGTGGGATCCAACGCCGACTGGAAAATTCTTCGAGGGATTACTCAAGAAAAGGGCGGCTCAGATGGAACTAGAGACAACAAAACTCAGATCATCTTCATCGCATGTTCGTACATACCCCATGAAGAGTTTCTCAGTTCAGATTTCTCTGATCACCGTGATGAAGATCGTAATCCCAAAAAACATAGACCTCCGACCACCTTGGCATTCCCATCCAAGGCCAACCTTGATGAGCAAAATCTGAAATTCACACTTTTAAAGCTGTGGAATTTATCAGAGCCCTCCCACACAAAGTATCTCTTAGCCCCACTTGTGTTTGAATGCATGGATACCCATCACGAAAATCAGACATCTTCACCGGAAAAAATGGTGAATTCTCAAGTCAGATTCACGTCAGATCCAACGACTCAGAACCAAGTCCATGTCAGCCATAATGTCAGCACAGATCCCAACCAAAATCAGGAGTCGCCTGAGAAAGCTAATTCTGCCTTGTCGGGATTCCCACCAAATCTAACCATTGTGCAGTGGGGTTCAGAACTTCTTGACGGAGGAGCTGGAATGGCGTAGAGGGGAAATTGCTCCATCGAGCAGAATGAGCAGCTGGACTATGCAGAAAATGGCATTCCTTCAGATGCCGGAAATGAAGGACCTTACAAAAGGTGCTTTACAAGGAAGGAGAAAGACAAATAAACTGTTCAGAGGACGCGTCTAACACGCCATCTGTGTGAAACAGTATGCCAGTACAAAATGATGACTTTCAAGGGAGATTTGATTTTGAAGAACCTGAAGAGGTTGACTATCATGATTAAAATGATAACAACTAGGTTGCGGTGGTGCATCTGTGTTGTTGAAGAATTAGTTTATTTTAGCTTGTGGATTTAAATCTTTTTAATTTCATTTCTTTTTTGTGTTGGAATGTTAGGGGTCTAGGTAATGAATGCAAGTGCAAAGTAGTTAAGGAATCCATTAGGGATTCAAAATGCAACTTGATATGTTTGCAAGAATCAAAACGGAATACACCCACCTTTTTTGATATGAAACGAGTTTTGAAAGAATTATGCCCTAGCCCAAAGTGTTGGACTAGAGATTAGATTATGAGAAACACGTTTATTCAGTTCATATATGAATGAGTGTATGGGTGACTAATATATTTACATTAGTTCGACCATGAATGATACTTCGGTTTCACATCATCAGAATATGTGATTCTAATAGTAAAATTGTGAACTAACGAACTGTGAACCGTCCCTAGTAATATGTAGTATGTTTATAGAGATAAACATACTTCATGTAAGAAGCTACATATCCATACTAGTATATCCGCAGACTGGATGATCATGATCTGCTGATCATGGACATAGGGATGTCAAGTCTGGAATATAGGTACGTGTTAGAGAACACATACTGGACTGACCACACTATGAGAATATGCATGGTATATGTCATTAGTGATTCTCATATGAATAGTGTGCTTGTTCCTATGACCTGAGATTACCATGGATTCCTGTATGAGGAACTGCATACTTTAATATGATCCTACGTCATCCGTAACGGGATGAACATTAGGGTCATTGTTAGGTATGCACTGAATTATGATGAGGAATGTGAGTGACCAAGATGGGATTTGTTCCTCTCGTCAAGAGGATGATATCTCTGGGCCCCCTAATGAACTAGGACTCAAGGAAATGCATGACCATACTCAAAATGGATTAACATGTGTTGTTAATATCATTTTGTATTTATTCAGTCTAATTCTCGATCAGGAAAGAGACTTTGAGCAAACTCAAGGATGACATATTACCGTGCCTTGAGGTCAAGACATATATCGTAGAACAAAAGGAATAAGCAAACGTCTATTCAGATAGGTTTATGATCGCTGATCATTTCATTTAACATGGGTAGTCATGACATCAGTCTAGAGGTTATTCATGACTTACGATCTTTAGAAGATCGTTGCCAGCGTTAAATGGAACCTACACGGTCATACAATGAACTCCATTCATACGGGATGAAAATACATCAAAACAGTTGTACATATGAATTGTTGATTATGTGGATTAGTAAACAACAAACTCCAACTCTATCGAAGTTAGATAGAATTTTTTTTTTCTCACCACTTTCTTATGCTTAATGACACGCCTTCTCTAGTTGATCTCCCTCTTACGACATCCGACCATGTTCCTCTAAAACTATGCCATAACAAACCGTCCTCTCAAAGTAAGAGGTTCTGGAATCTTGAGAGATTCTGGTTACAACACTCGGGTGTCCTTCAAGTCATTAAGGACATTTGGCAGACAAATGTGGCCCAAACCAACCTGGCAAAGAAATACATGACAAAGTTACGGGAAAGGCTTTACATGATTGGGCCAACCTTCAGTTTCGAAGAGATGACTCTTTTCTCCACAAGGCAAAGCATTTCACTAGAGTTCTTAACCTCATCGAGGAAAAGAGGCCGTTAAATGAAGATGGAAGAATTCCAAGGGGTCGAATTAAGGACATTGATTCAAGAAATAGCTAGTCGCTTAGAATCTAAATGGCAGCAGTGATCTACATGTACTTAGCTTAAATTAGGGGATAAAAATATAATTACTTCCATGCGGTGGCTTCGGCAAAATGGGCCCG
Source organism: Juncus effusus (assembly GCA_027726005.1). Classification (NCBI taxonomy): domain Eukaryota; kingdom Viridiplantae; phylum Streptophyta; class Magnoliopsida; order Poales; family Juncaceae; genus Juncus; species Juncus effusus. The sequence goes on from CM050907.1 coordinate 2,747,474, forward strand.
CAACACGATTAATCACATCAACATGCAAGCCGGGCCGATAGATGGTGGCCTTGCCTGACGATGATATAGTTCAGGCTAACTTAGAAGAGTTTACCCCGGTGCTCATTGATCTCTCCATTCTTGTAGCGCCTATTTCTGATCAGGAAATATTCCAAACCGTAATGAACATTCAACGGGGAAAAACATCCGGGCCCGACGGGGTACCCATTGAGTACTTCCAGCAATATTGGGATATTTTCAAAGACGAGATCATTGTTCTCATGAAAGCTTAGTCTAACCAACTTAATCTATGGAGATTCAATCGGGCCACAATAACGTTATTCCCAAAGTTGATACCCCGGTCGAAATTAAGGAATATAGGCCTATTAGCATAATTTTGGCACTAGTAAAAATTATATCCAAGATTCTAGCTACTAGGCTACAACCTTTGATGCCGGCGTTGGTTAGTATAAACCAATCTGCCTTCATCAAAAAATGTGCGATAACTGAAACTTTTCTAGTTTCTAGAGAGATTTTGAGCTTCTTTCATAAACGTTGAATTCCATATGTGATGCTCAAAATTGACATCGCAAAAGCCTTAGACAATGTATCTTGGAATTTCTTGATCCCGCTTTTGCAAGCCAAGTGCTTCCTAATCAAATTGGTGCAATGGATTACACAATTATTGACTTCATCCTCCTTCACAGTTAGGACAAATGGGATACATCGGTATATTTCCTCCACAAAATGGGGGGGGGGGGGGGGGGGGGATGAGACAGGCTGATCCGCTCTCACCATTGTTATTCGACTTACAATTGATGTGCTTCAAGACATTTTCAAAAAAATTGCTCACCTATTCCATTCGGTCTCCGGAATAGGAAACCAAATCATTTAATACGCGCAAACGATACCGTCATATTTATTGAGGCACATGTGGAAAATCTCAAAATATTATCGTAGTGCCTTGACTTATTCTCACAAATAACGGGATTACATATTAATTGGGAGAAGAGTGCATTATTTCCAATAGCGATTCCGGATCAATTGCACAACGTAGTAGCCTCCATTCTATGCTGCCATAAAATGACATTGCCGATGTCTTATTTAGGCATACCGCTATCAATTAAGAAACCAAAACAGGTTGCCTACCTGCCACTAATAAAAAAATTGCCAAGCTAGAATTGCGGCATGGAAAAGTCGACTCCTTTCCACTGGAGGAAGACTCATGTTAATTAAAGCTACTTTGAGTGCTTTGCCGGTTTATCTAATGCAAGCATTAAAAATTCCAAAAAGGGACTTTCAACAACTATAAAAGATGATGCAGGCTTTCCTTTGGAATGGATCGGACAAGTGCAATCCGGGCAAATATCTTCTTAGTTCGAAAAGAGTAACATTGTCGAAGGAGGCGGGTGGCTCGGAATAGCCAACATCAACCAACAGAATGAGACTTTGATTATGAAATGGCTATGGAAAATGGACCATAATGAGCAAGGAATTTGGCGCAACACTTGTTATATGGAATAATGAGCACAACTCAGTTGGAAGAAATAAGCAAGAACAACTTGTCCTTCTTCCTGAGAGACCTGGCAGAGCTCCTACCAGCTTATAGAGCTAGTGTGTCCAATGAAACCTTATCGAATGCGATCAAATGGAGGTGGACGCCAGACAATATGTTCACGTCAAAGTCGGCCTATAATTTTCTGGTAAACCCCGGTGTCAAAAATGAATGGCAAAGGTACGTTTGGAAGCTAAAAGCTCCACCCAAAGTCAAGTTCTTTCTTTGGTTAACTTGCCATAGTAGAATAAATACGGCGGATAATCTAAGGAAGAAGAGATAACCACATAATGACAAACGTTCCCTATGCGGTCACTACTAAAAAAATCCTTTGTACTGGCGGTTATTTTTCGGTTTAGTGGCAGTTTTCACTGCATCAACATTTCATATTGGCAATTCTGGGTCCGCCACATAAAGTGCCACTACTGAAGGCGTTGCAAGAAATATAGTGGCAGTTCATAAATTGCCACTATGTAGTGGCACTTATACCCGCCACTATTTTTGTGGCACGTATAACTGGCACTACTATGAAGCAGTTAAAACTGCCACTATTATGAAGCAGTTTAAAATGTCACTAAACCGTTGGGAACGGAACTATTCTGTTGCCAACGGAATATGGTAATGTTTTGTTCAATCAATTATCCAATAATTGATTATTTCGTTCACCAATTTATACATCATATGTATAACTGTTTTGAGGTATATTCATCCTGTACGAATGGAGTTCATTGTGTGACCGTGTAGATTCTATTTAACGCTGGCAACGATCTTCTAAAGATCGTAAGGTATGAATAATCTCTAGACTGATGTCATGACTACCCATGTTAAATGAAATGATCAGCGATCATAAACCTATCTGAATAGACTTTGCTTATTCCTTTTGTTCTACGATATATGTCTTGATCACAAAGCATGAAAGTATGTCATCCTTGAGTTTGATCAAAGTCTCTTTCCTGATCGAGAATTAGACTGAGTAAATACAAAATGATATTATCAACACATGTTAATCCATTTTGAACATGACCATACATTTCCTTCAATCCTACTTCATCAGGGGGCCCACTTAAAAGTGCATCTAGATAAACTAGTACCACTATAAACTACATCTACACATCTTCCGACCCAATTATATTGGCGGATTAAACAACCACTATGTGCTTGTTTAATTATGTATTCTCCTATATTTTAATTAATCCCACATTTCATTCCATAAAGCTAAAAGATTAAAAAGATACCAATTTGCAATCTCAAACACATTCAAAACAATAAACATGCAATTTATAATAATATGATCATATCATCTTATACATACTATGTATTAACTTAAACAAAATATAAACGTAGCTAGAAAGACTTCAAAGACAACACAATGACTTTTAAGTAAAAGGTTAATGGCACAAAAGAAGAGTTCAATAAGAGATTGTTTGAAGATAATCACCGGTCTTCATTTCACTTGATTCTCTAACTCATTCCCTTCTACACCATCGAATTCGCAAATCTTTGAGTTAGATGCCTATTTGTGGCCTAAAACAAAAATAAACAATTCATGCATTTAAGCTTATAATCTATAAGGCAAACAACTGACCTTGATATCCCCGCATAAAAAATGGTCCAGAAGAAAAAGAAGGATAATATCATTACTGCCAAAGTCCATTTTTGCAATTACATCCCTATTATTTGGACAAAATCCATAACATATTTTTGAAGAAATTGGGAGAACTTACATATTTCCTGCATAAAGATAAAAAAAAGCATTCAAACATTAAGTCAGGCAAGGTTACGAAAAATTAATTTGATTAAAAAAAACCCTAAAGAAATGTGCTCTGCTCCTCAAAAATTGTTTTTCCGGTGTATTAAATTATCCAGAAACATAAGCCATAGTTAAATAAATTATTTGAGATATAAAACAACCTGAATCTAATAAATACCATAGCTAGTGGCACTACTAATTTCTAGGGTTAAGGAAAAAAAAATTATAAGAACCTTAGATTTGGAGGTAATCTATTAGTGTCGCAAATATATATTCCATGTGATCCGCATCAACTAGCCATGTCACCTCTCCTTTCTCGTTTTCTCTATCAAAAAGAAAATAATAAAATTATTTTGGAAAAAAAAAGGAAATATTTTATCATGAGAAAATACCTGAAATTTGACAAAATATATATATATATATATATATATATATATATATATATATATATATGAAAAATAAAATTGAGGAGAAAAATACCTGAATCTGAACCACAAATCAATCTGAAAAGTGCAAAAAAAAAAAAAGATATTTTTTATTTATATCTTCTAAAAAAAAATAAAGCACTTTCAATAAATACATATCTGTCAATATCTAACTGAACCCAAGAGCCCAAGAGTGGATAGTTAAAGAGAATTTAAGAATTAATTTTAAAAAAGTGAAGAATTAGGGTTTTAGTTAGAAGTTTACCTGCAGCTTTACTTTAATGTCCAAAACCATCCTTAACCTCTCAGCCTGTATCAGAAATTACAAAGTTAAGCGCATAAAATTTTCTGGGAAAATTTGTAAGTTTTAAATCTTTCAAGGGACAAACAGCAATTTCCTAAGTTAAATAAAATAAAACAATGAAACAGAATTAAAGGATACCTCTCTTTCCTGAGCAATTAGCTTGTATAGCTCTAAATCTGCATTTACTGGCCAACACCAAATCATAACTGATAATTCAAACTATTAGACACTTATCAGAAAAAAAGATGCACAAATAAACAGAAATTAAAACATAAAGAGGATAAATATTCTCAAATATGATAAAATAAACACAAATAATATTTAATTTAACTGGATATGAGTTGCTAAAGAAACTACTAGCATATATCACATAAAGATAATAAAATAAGTAACTCAGTCTCAAACATATCAAGTTATTAATTCCAGCTTCTGTTATTTAGTGCACATATGTGTGGAATAATTATGCATTTAACATGCACAAACATTTAGCAGTCTTTCAACTGATCATGAGTTTGTCTAAACAAACATGCACAGTCAAAATTAGAAAGGAGATCTACAGGAAGCATGCAAAGACAGATTAGCAGAATCTCTTATCAAAAAGCTCTTTTATTAACAAGTCAATTAACAAATTAACTTATCAAATTAGAGTCATAAGAAAGAGTTTTAGAAAGGGGATCAAGAAAGGAACGTGAAGTAACTTGAAATTAAATGAATTAGGGAAGGAAATTGAATCGATACCTCTTTAACTCACTGAAACTGAAGAGACTCGCTGACCGGTCCTTGTGAAGCTTCAAGTCATCCATATTGGAGCAGTCAGGCGGAATTGAAGCTTGGAGGCAGAATTGAGATGGGAGCAGTCAGGCGGATTGAAGAAGCTTGGAGGCGAAAGAAAGTGGATCTGAACAGGAGGAGGCGAAGTGAAGGGATTTGAGGCGAAAGAAATTGGATCTGAACAGGAGGCGAAGTGAAGCGTACTGCGATTTTGATGGCAAAAATTGCGCAGAAATTTTGGGGATGGCAGGGAAATATTAAGAATTTAGGGATAATTTCTGTGCAGTAATTTGGGGGTGGCTGGGAGTTTAGATTTCGGAAATAATTAGTACATGAATTAAGTTACAACTATATTAAAATACATAACTAATGATGCATTATTATGACTTTCTGTTTTAAACTTTCTTTTTAGCTTATCAAAAGGTAATTTAATAATCGCACGGCATTTATAATCTTATTTTGGACTTTTTTTTTTTTTTAATAGCATCTGTACCCATAAAAATTAACTAACTAGCACCCATATAAAAATAATTAAGTATCTAACACTACCGCCAGGCTTTCTGACGGTAGTGAGTCACTACCGCCAAGCCCTCTGGCGGTAGTGTCTATTTTCCTTGATTTTATCAGCGAAATTTTAACTCGCCCTTGAACGGACTAAATTACTGTTAAATTAGTGAATTAACGACTACCGCCAGAGGGAGTGGCGGTAATAGCTAATTTTTTTATTTATTCTCAATTAACGAATAATTAATTATTTGCACGACGTTACTGTCAAAATAATGTTAAATTTAACGAAATCACAACTACCGCCAGAGGGAGTGGCGGTAGTGTGTATTTTCTTATTTTCTCCCCCCGTTTGCAACCCGTTTACAAAAATAAATGAAAAAAAATAAAAAAAACACACTACCGCCAGGGGTTCTGGCGGTAGTGAGTACTACCGCCAGCACGGCTGGCGGTAATACTGTTTTTTCTTTTTTTGTTCTCTGGACAGCGCTGGAGATGGAAAATTTTTAAAACACCCAACTACCGCCAGCACCTGTGGCGGTAGTGACCGTCTGACAGTACATGCTATAAAAAGGTCCAACTTCATCTCTCTCCCCATTCTAACCTAAAACCACGGCCCCAACACCAAAAAACGATTTGGAGAGTATTTTGAGCCAAAAAAAGAGGAAAAAATAGAAGAAATTAATCAAAAATTTAGAAGAAAAGAAGGAGGCTAGAGAAAATCAAGACGAAATTAGGTAATGTATTATAGATTATTTTGGAATTTTTGACTATTTAAGAAAAATCTTGTTGTTTATTAATTGAAATATTATTGTATTTAGGGAAAAAACAAAAGTAAATTCTTGAAAAAAATGGCACAGAACAGGTCAATTCTCGTATATTATGATGGTCAGGTTGTTCATCTATCAAACGGAATAAACTATGACCCACCTGAACCGTCTTATATACCAGAAAATACGAATGTAAACAGAGATTATTACGAATTGTGTAACGAGGTTTGTGAGAATATCGGTTGGTCCTATAGTGATGATCTTATAATCCGAGATAGATTTCCTTCCGTTCAACGTGACAACGGGTTAAATTATAGGTTATTGAAAATTACGAACGATACACAATGGGTTAAATTTGTGGAACACGTTACGAGGGTTGGGGTTGAATTAGAAATATATGTTGATCGCGTCCAGAATAAACAATCACATGTAGGAACTAGTAGTAGATCGAATGTAGTTTCAAATGCAAACGAAAATGAATTGGACGAGGATGGAAATGAATGTGAGAATGAAGACATTTTTGCGGCATTTGATATGGCCCGAGCGAGTAATAATATTTTTCCAGAAATAGATGAAGAAGAAAATGAATTGGACGAGAAACCGGAAATGGGGTCAGAGGACGAAGAGGAAGAGGAAATTTATGAGCTTAACGAAGAAGAAAGGGTAACGCGATTCCGATATACGAAAACGGGTGAGATGGCTAGTGTAGGGACTTTTGGCGATCCGCCGGCAGCGGAGTTCGAAGATAGTTCAATGTGGGAATATGCAATAAATGATGTTGTGTCAGGTAGGCGTGTGACTGAAAGAGATGATGAAATATTGTATAAGGGGCATACATTCGAAACAAAATTGGAACTACAATCGGCTGTAAGAGCATACAGTGTCAAGCATCACCGAGAAATAATAGTTGGCCACTCAAGCAAAAAGAGATATATTGTAGTCTGCAAGCTTAAAGATGAAGGTATAGGATGTAGTTGGAGGATGTACGGTTCGATTAATAAGAAAAATGAATTATGGGAGATTAAAACATTTAAACAACCACACGTGTGTACTAACCAGACCCCTTGAAAAGACCACAAACAGTTAACGAGTGCGCTTGTTGGGGGATTAATTCTAGATATAGTTAGAGCGAATTTAGAAATTAAACCTGTAACCATAATAGAAACAGTTAAATTGAAGGTTGAGTATACCATTTCATATTGGAAGGCGTGGAACGCGAAGCAACATGCGATTCAATTCTTATTCGGGGGTTGGAGGGAGGCATATAATTTGCTTCCCGAATTGATGGCGGCAATATCATCAGCAAATCCTGGTACACTATATTTTTTTAGAACGGGAGATCCAAATAGTGCGGATGAGCTCGAGTTCGAAGGTCTTTTCTGGGCATTTGGTCCATCACTCCACGGTTTTCAATGGTACAATCCCGTCATAACAATAGATGGAACATTTCTAACCGGAAAGTACCAAGGATGTTTGCTGACGGCAATTTGTAGCGATGCTAACGGTCAATTATATCCTCTAGCTTTTGCGTTAGTTGAGAGAGAGAAGAAAGAGACATGGGAGTGGTTTTTTGATTGTTTGCGAAATGTAATCGGAAATCAAAATAGTTATTGTGTTATTTCGGATAGGCATCCTGGTATAATTAGAGCAATGAGAGATGATAGATGGAAGTCTCCTTACGGTTATCATCGTTATTGCATGCGGCATCTCGAAGCAAATTTCAGTAGCCACGCGACGAACAAAAAAGTGATTCCGTTGGTGCCGAGATTAGTATGCGCGCACAATAAATATAAATTCCAAAAATTTGGGAAAAATAGAAACGAAGTATCCTGAGGGGACTGAATGGTTATCGAGAGTACCTAAAGCAAATTGGACGCTCTCGCACGATAATAATGGTTGTCGGTGGGGCCTAACTACTAGTAATAACGCTGAAATTATGAATTATGTTTTCAAAGGTATAAGAAAGCTGCCGGTTACGTCAATTGTTTTGGCGACATTTTACAAGTTGAACTGTTAACATGTGAGATATCGGGCGGATGCTGAAAGCCGGGATAAACAGTGGTCGGATATGGTGATGGAAAAAATGGAACGGAGAAGAAATAAGGCCGCTACGCATATCGTTACATGTTAGAATTTAGATGAAGGTGTTTATCAGGTGGAGACACGACCTCGGCGGACGACGAGTGGTATCAGAATTCCGGGAAAGACTTGGGAAGTTAACTTCAATGAAGGTAATTGCGGGTGTCAGAAATCGATGATATATCACTACCCATGTTCTCACATCATATCAGTTGGCATGCATAAAGTAGTATCACCCGATCCTTTTATTCATCCATGTTATTCCTTGGATAATCTGAAACATATGTACGAAAGAAGTTTTTATCCTGTTAAGGAAAGATCACATTGGAGGCTACGCGAAGAATTTTGTGATTTTACATTATATCCGGGTGATAAACTCGTAAGAAAAAATAGTAACGGAAGGATGAAACGTGGACGACGTCGGGAGATACATTTCAAGAACAGTATGGATAACATGCACACATCTGTCCGTGCAAAGTGTTGTAGTGTGTGCAAGTTGCCGGGTCACACAAAACCAAGATGCACACAAAGGGGTGGAGGTCGATACAATGGGCCGTAGTTTGTTGTAGTGTTGTAGTTTGTTGTTTTAGTTTGTTTCGAACTATGTATTATTTTAAGAACCTGTTGTTTGTTAGAACTTGTAGTTTGTTGTTGAAACAAACATAATATATAAATAGCCCAAACTTAATACATAAATAGTCCATCCAAACATAATATACAAATAGTCCAAACATAATACATAACATAACACATAACCCCTAATTAGGCGTGTACCGTGCAACACCGCGTCCAGCACCCCGTCTAGTAGTGCGTCGTCTGACAGGCTCTTGCGTAAGTTGGCTGACGCCTACGCCCTCGTCACCGTCCTCATTTCCACCGTCATCATCGTCACTATCTTCATCATACTCATTAGGAGTGTCGAGATAGTGCCATGGAAGGCCGGCAGGGTATTCATTAGCCTTAATATACCCTTTTCGCATGCATCCTAACATATCCATCATGACACTTCTCATCTTCGCCCCGTTCCATCTCTTACGAATGGCTTTTAACCCCTTTTCGCACGCCTCCATAAAATTTTCCATCTAAATTAAATTAATAATGTAATATTTCACATACCGCTTTTCTTTTGTCGGGAACAAGAGGACGATATGAGTCTGTATCATGCGAGATGGTCGACTGCACCAATCTCGCCTCCGATACCCTTCCGTACCACTCCATATACTTCAAATGTCTGTCCGGATTATATGCCCTTCTCTTAAATTTCTCCGAGTTATTCGTCCAATATTGCCATTTTTCGAACTCCCAATCCTGAACATATCTCGCGTGAACCGTATGCCAATCACCTCCACGGCCATTAATCATCTTTTCCAAGAGATGATTGTATTCACACTTTCCTTGAGGGGGTATTCTCTGATGAAGCCCGAACTGTCGCATCACCCGTTGCGGGCGATAATGCTCGACGATCCACATGTAAATCAACTTGGACCGAATAAGTGCAGAATCTCTCTCAAACTCGCAAATGGGTGGAAGTCTCGTGCAGTACTTCTCGTAGGGTCTCCACTCAATCTGCAACTCATGCCCCACAAATGTGTCGCTCCGGGTTTCTCCTTCACCGTAGCACCAATCCAAATAAATCCAACCGTATCGTTTTCATCCGGATCATCGAAGGTGTGTAAAACATCTGGCTCAGAGCCGAGGGGAGGAGTCGGTCGTCCGAACTTGAAACGCGTCCAAGCCCACATCTGAAGTAACATAATACAACCCCCCATATTCTTCCGTTTAGGCACCGTACTCTTGCACAACTCCCGGTATAAATATCCTAATACCACACTCCCCCATGCCCATTCATCCAATCTCTCCATATCCTCTAAAAATAACAGTGGAATAACCGATATACTATCGCCCGATGGTTCCGTGAATAAAATATCACCACATAAAGCATACGCACGACAATATTGTTGTACCATCAACTCAGGCGCTCCGACCTCCAAATTAGAGAAATTCTGGGTAAACCATTTCCTTTTAAGCAATACCGCGCCATCATGCCGGTAATCACCCGCCTCGGGTGTTCTCCCCAATAAATCCGTAATTTTTTGGCCCCAATTCACATCCTTATTACTTACACACATGGCCATTCGATCGACTCTCAAACCCAATAAACACGACACATCCTCCAATGTAATCGTCATCTCCCCGTGTGCCATGTGGAACGTGTGAGTTTCTTTTCTCCACCATTCCTGCAATGCGGTTAAGCAAATACCGTCTAACGGTATATATCCAATCTTCGCTACTTGGAACAAATTAGCCATTTTTAGATAAGGGATGTAAAGGTCGTTCCAAGGCACCTTCATAAACGAAAACAAAAATAATAAATATATTTACAAATAAAAATTAATAATATTTATATAATATAATTAAAAAATAAGTACCGCAAGATGATGTTGCCTGAAACGGTAGGATTCGAATGATATCAACCCCGCTTCTTGCGCAAACTCTCTAGTCCTATGTTCGGCTTGTAGTGCGTTAAGCGAATATGGCGGGGAATTATTTTCTTCGATCATACGACTTTTTCCTTTGTCCGCCCCACGAGGTCCGCCTCTAGATGCCATCGGTAGCTATTTCTAAAACTAAAAGTACTAAAATAATTACTAAAATGAAGACTATAATTCTACAATTAACATTATCTAAAATAAAAAATATCTATAAAATATTTTAATTAGTAATAAAATTACCTACAAGTAAAAGCATCTAGAAAAAATTGCGAAATTCTTCAAAAACCCCCCTAACTTTTGAAAATTATCAAAAACCCCCTAACTCTTGAGTTTCTTAAAAAAAATCCTATAAAGGCAATTGAATTATTTTTTTGCCCCCTATGGTATTAATTTTAACATCTAATGGAGTTAAATTTATTTTTGGACCAAAATACCCTTTATGTATTCTATTTTTTGTTTTTTAAATTCAAATGTGTTAAATTTTAAAAATGAAAATAAATTAAGGGGTATTTTGGCCCCTTTATGAACAACATTAAAAATGAAAATAAAAAATATTTAATTAAGGGGTATTTTGGCCCACAATTAAATCTAACCATTACAAATGTTAAAGTTAACACAAGAGGGGGCTAACAAATAATTCAATTACCTTTATAAGGGGTTTTTGAGGGAATCTCAAAGTTGAGGGGGTTTTTGGTAATTTCCAGAAAAGTTAGGGGTTTTTTAAAAAAAATTTCAAAAAATTCCTAAATAAATACCTACACTTAAAAAATATCCCTAAATAATAATAATAATAATAATAATAATAATAATAATAATAATAATAATAACTAAATAATATTTTTTAGTCTAACTAAAAAATATCCTCACAAAAATTATTTCTACTTAAAAAAAAAATTACCTAATGGAAACTTTGCACAAATAAAAACATCTAAAAAAATTCCTAAATAAATACCTACAATTAAAAATATCTAACAAAAATTCTACATAATTACCTATTAAATACACTAAAAATATCCCTAAATAATAATAATTTAACTAAAAAAATTACTTAGTCTAACTAAAAAATAACCTCACCATAATTATTTCTACTAAAAAAAATATATATACCTAATGGAAGCTCTCCTCTAATGGAAGCTTTCTTCCTCTTCTCTTCCTCTCCTTCTCTTCCTTCTCCTCCTCCTATTTCTCCTCTTCTCTTTTCCTTCTACTTCTCTTCTTAATTTGGGTGGAAATTAGGTGGAAATTAGGTGAAAATTGGGGATTTTGGGGCTAGGGTTTGAGTAAGTTAGGGTTTGGGGCGGGTTGGGTTTAAAAAAAATAAATAAGGGTTGGGGGGATTTGAAGGAGAGAAGGAGAAAGAAGAAGGGGCCGAGTAGGGTAAAAAATCACACTACCGCCAGAACCCCTGGCGGTAGTGTGTTTTTTATTTTTATTTTATTTCTTTTTCATTTATTTTTGTAAACGGGTTGCAAACGGGGGGAGAAAATAAGAAAATACACACTACCGCCACTCCCTCTGGCGGTAGTTGTGATTTCGTTAAATTTAACATTATTTTGACAGTAACGTCGTGCAAATAATTAATTATTCGTTAACTGAAAATAAATAAAAAAATTAGCTACTACCGCCACTCCCTCTGGCGGTAGTCGTTAATTCACTAATTTAACAGTAATTTAGTCCGTTCAAGGGCGAGTTAAAATTTCGCTGATAAAATCAAGGAAAATAGACACTACCACCAGAAAGCCTGACGGTAGTGACTCACTACCGCCAGAAAGCCTGACGGTAGTGCTAGATACTTAATTATTTTTATGTTAATTTGTTTTTGTACAGATGCTATTTTAAAAAAAAAGTCCTTCTTTTGAGCCAATACTTTCCTAATACAATTATATAATATACAAATTCTAAAAAAATATTTTGAGATTTATCAATTTTATCAATATAAGGGCTGTAGAGAACTTTAGGCCCAAAAAGATAAAAGTGAGAAAACTTCTTTTGTAAGATATTAAAAAAGCCCACTATTTCATTTCCCCCCTTATTTTCAGAATATCACCTATTTCTTCAATTTAGTATAAGCAATAAATGAATCGTGCATCATTGAAAATGGAACGTGCAAATTCAAATATCCCAAATCATTTAGCGAATACACTATCAAGAGTGTAGATGCATATCATCTGTATAGAAGAAGAAACAATGGATTATTCATAAAAGTAAGAAACAATTTGTTAAACAATACTTGAGTCGTTCCATACAACCCGACGCTCCTTGCATTATTCAATTGTCATGTTAATGTGGAATTTTGCTCTTCCATAAAAGTAGTAAAATATTTGTATAAATACATATACAAGGGTTACGATCGTGTTGCTTTTCAATTGTATTCCAACACAGTCAACGAAATAGCGAAGTATCAGACTAGTAAATGGATATCTCCTCCAGAAGCAAGTGGAGAATTTTCGCTTTTTCGTTAAACGGCATGTACCCTCCTGCTATTTCACTACAATTACATCTTCTTAACAAGCACACGGTAACTTTTAGAGAAAAAGAAAAACTTGACCGTATAATTTGTGATGAAATTTATTCGAAGACAATGTTAACGGAATTTTTTTAAGAAGAATGAAATTGATGAAGACGCGAGGACCGTCTTATATAGGGATTTCCCCGAAAAATATGTTTGGCAAAGAGAAATAATATGGACAAAAAGAAAAAAAAAGAAAGTTATTGGAAGAGTTAATACGGCTAATCCAGCCGAGGGAGAGCGATATAATTTGCGTCTTCTGCTAAATCATATTGCAGGCCCAACAAGTTTCGACAATCTTCTCACCATTGACGGTTTTAAATATTCAAGTTTCCGAGAAGCAGCCGAGGCTCGGAATCTCCTTGAAAGTGATAACATTATTTTCAAATGTCTAACAGAAGCTGTATCTTTCCAGATGCCAAGTGCACTTCGCCGCCTATTCGCAACAGTGCTCGCATATTGCAAACCCGCAAAATGTAGGTTTCTTTGGAATTCATTTTATGAGTATCCCTCAGAAGATTATAAAAGAGACCACGATCTCAGTAGCGACGATGTTTTGAATAGAGTTCTAACAAAGATTCACAATTGTTTCGAATCAATGGGGGGGAAAAGTAAAAGATTATAACTTGCTTGAAATACCGGAAAAAAATAAACGCAAAATACGATTCCGTAAAGAAATTCTAGAGGAGAGGGATATCCCAATACCGAAAGAAGATAGAAGTACGAACTTAAATCTTAATGCCGAGCAATTAATTGGTTATCATCAAATTCTGGAAGTAGTAGAAAAGAATAAAAATGAAATTTTCTTTATTGACGGGCCCGGTGGAACTAGAAAAACGTATCTATACAGAGCATTATTAGCTACTGTTCGCTCAAAACAAAAGCTTGCACTCGCAACAACATCGTCCGGAGTAGCTGCATCTGGAATACTCAGAGGTAGAACAACGCATTCGAGGTTTAAATTGCCAATCGACATTAATCGAACTGCATGTTGCAAAATTTCAAAACAAAATGGGCTTGCTGAGATATTACGAAAATCTGCGTTAATAATTTGGGATGAGGCTTCGATGGCAAGAAAACAATATTTTGAAGCACTCAATCTTATTCTTCATGATATTAATGAATGTGATTTATTATTCGGCGGTAAAGTCGTTGTATTTGGTGGTGACTTTCGGCAAGTCCTTCCTGTTATTTCGGGTGCAACAAGAACGGAAGTAGTAACCGAAAGCATTGTTTGTTCAAAATTATGGCCGCTGATGCAAAAAATAAAATTAACACAAAACATGCGAGCAGCACACGATCCTCTTTTTGCAGCATATTTATTACGCATAGGTGGAAGTTCCGAAGAAATAGTTTATGAAAATATCATTAAATTACCATCAGACATGATAGTCAAAGGAAGTACAAACAAGAAAACTGATTTACTTGTTTTAGTTGGGCATGCTTTTCCAAATCTCGAGCAAACTTACAAAGACTCTGACAATTTTATAAATAATGTAATTTTAACACCGAGAAACGAGTATGCTAGCCAGCTGAAATTATATTCAATCATCATAACTACCATAAGAAATCCACAGATTTATGGGCTGAATTTGTGTAAATACAAAAAAACTGCTCACGGCCTTTATAAATCCTATTGGGCCGAATATAGCCTGTAGTTTTTTTTAATAAAGTAGGCCTAGAGTTGCGGTTAAAACTATATTTTTTTTTTATTCTTTCAACGAGTTAACTGAAGGCTCCTTTCCCAGTATTATTTTCGGAATTGATTTGATGCACCTCACTATAATGATATATTTATTATTTTCTTATATTCATAATGTTGAAAAGACCATCAAATCAATAAAATAACATATTTAGTTCTCAATAGTTTAGGCAAGTTTCCACATCTTAACTCTCTCAACTTGTTAAATGTGAAAATAACCTGTTTTTAACTTATCTTTTTATAATCTAGTTGGTAATGTCAAATTCCATCTTAAATAAAAACATGAGATTTTAAACATGCTTTATGGTCAACATATGCAGACCCGTCCTGTGTTTGGGAGTGTTTTGTGTGAAGACTTCTGAAAAACTCTAGATACCGTATAAAAGGAAACACTGCAGGAGATATGGAAGATTTTCATATTTGGTTGATATGATTCTATTCCGATAATTAGAATTTGGAATATAATTATTTACCGTATATTAGTTTCCATGAATTAGGCGTTAATGGGGCAGCAAATCTTTGATTTATTTTCTTGTAAGGTATGACTATCCTATAAATAGAGGGGTAGGGGGTAGAGTTTTATTCATTCCAATAACAACAAACAATTATATTGTATTTCTCTTTCTCCAAGTATAAAGTAAGTGTTTGAATGCCGGCGGCCGTGATTTTGACCCTTTAGGGTTTTCACGTAAAAAATATCTTTTTGTTCTTGTGTCTTGCTTTCTGTGTTTGCTGTTGCGTCTCGGTTCCTAACAAGTGGTACCAGAGCCAAGGTTCGAAGAAAATTCCCTTTGGGTGCGAATGAGAAGGCGATACGTAGACGAGCGATGGATGAGAGCAAGGTGTCGGTGAGTCGGTTTGACGGGTGAGACTTCGCCTATTGGAAGATGCAAACAGAAGCGTTGCTATGCCAGAAGGATCTAGAAGAAACGCTACTCGAGACGAAGCCAAAAGAGATCACCGACGAGTCAGTATGGAGGAAGATGAACCGCAAGGCGCTAAGCTACATACAATTGTCACTAGCCAAGAATGTGGAGTTCAACGTGGCGAAAGAGACGACGGCCTTTGGAATCATGAAGGCGCTATCCAACATGTACGAGAAGCCGTCTTCATTAAACAAGCTGCACCTGATGCGCCGCCTTTTCTACCTGAAGATGGCGGAAGACGGATCTGTGGCCGAGCATCTCAACTCTTTTCAGGTTATTTCAAACCAGTTAGACTCGTTTAAATTGAACCTGGGTGAAGAGACGAAGGCTCTTATGTTGTTGTCATCATTGCCGGAAAGTTGGACGACGACGGTAGACGTTATCGGCAGCAAGGAGGATCTGACTTTTGAGGAGGTACAAGACCGCATCCTGAACGAGGATATTCGGCGAAGGGAGTGGAGTGAAGCCTCGGGAACCACGAATTCAGCCTTGAATTTAGAGAGTCGGGGTCGTGGAGGTCAGAGAAACAACAACCACGGAAGATCGAAGTCGAGAGGTCGTAGCAAGTCAAGGCCGCGTGGCGAGTTGGAGAGTTGGAACTGTGGCAAAAAGGGCCACATGAAACGGGATTGCAAATCCCCGAAAAAGGAGCAAAAGACGGAAAGAAGTTCCGCAAATGCTGCCACCGAAGAGAATTCAGACAAAGCACTCGTTCTATGCATCGACAGCCCTATCGAGTCATGGGTTCTGGATTCAGGCGCATTCTTCCACCCTACCTCACAGAAAGATAAGTTTTTGAATTTTAAATCTGGAGAATTTGGAAAAGTTTACTTAGCGGTGGGAAACCGCTATGCATATCGGGCATGAGCGATGTCCAAATAAAATCGAGTAACGGATTTAGATGGACTTTGCGGGGAGTTCGATATATTCCGGGTTTAAAGAAGAAGTTGATATCCATTGGGCAGACGGATAGTGAGGGGTGCAAAATCGTGTTTGGAAACGGGTTGTGAAAGATTGTAAAGGGCGTCATGATTGTGGCGAAGGGTACAAAAATGGGAATTCTCTATCTGACGGACAATAAGGCAGATTTGTTGGCGGTTCCAGGAGCAACAACCGACCCGATGTTATGGCACAATCGGCTCAGTCATATTAGTCACAAAGGATTACAAGTGCTGACTTCAAAGGGCTTGTTACCCAAGGTGAAATCGGTAGAAACCGAGTTCTGTGAGAACTGCATGCTCGGCAAGTAAAAACGGGTTAGTTTTTCGAAGGCCGGACGAGAACTCAAGACGGAAAAGCTAGACTTGGTGCACAGCGATGTGTGGGGACCGGCTCCGGTCCAATCTTTTGGCGGGTCGCGCTACTATGTTACCTTCATCGACGATTCCACCAGGAAGGTATGGGTTTACTTTATCAAGCACAAGTCTAATGTGTTTAATGTGTTCAAGAGATGGAAGGCGGAAGTCGAAACGGAAACCGGTTTGAAGTTGAAATGCCTAAATTCGGATAATGGAGGAGAGTACGACAGCGCCGAGTTCAAAGTTTTTTGTGCGGACCACGAGATCAAGCAAATTCGGACGGTTCCGAATCGACCTCAACAAAATGGAGTTGCTGAACGGATGAATCAGACCTTAAATGAACGGGCGAGGGCAATGCGACTACATGCAGGACTACCGAAGATGTTTTGGGCAGATGCAGTTAACACAACTGCATATCTTATCAACCGTACCCCAATAAAACCTCTAAACCTCAAGTTGCCAGAAGAGAAATGGAAAGGTAAAGAGATTTCTCTAAATCACTTAAGAATTTTTGGGAGTATTTCATATGTCCATATTGATGCGGATAAAAGGGATAAATTAGATGCTAAGGCTCAAAAGTGTGTGTTTATTGGTTATGGATCGAATTACTTTGGTTACCAGTTTTTGGTCGAACAAAATCGGAAAATAATTCGGTCCAGAGATACAACCTTTAACGAAAATGAACTCAACAAGGATAGGTTTGGGTCAAATAGGGAATCTGAATCTAAGGGTAGAGTCAACCAAAATTCCGCTGCAGGAGAAGTCCTGAGAGAGTCTGAGGTGGTAGAATTTTCAGTTGGGGAATCGACTGAGAATGAAAATGAAACTGTGACCGAAACAGTTGTAGATCAAAGTCCAGAAACTCCGGTTGTGAGAAAATCAAACCGGACTATCAAACCCCTAAACCGTTATTCACCATCAATTCACTACCTGTTGTTAACGGATGCTGGCGAACCTGAGAACTACCATGAGTCGGTAGAGACGGGAGATTCGGTCAAGTGGGAGGGTGCGATGAGAGATGAGATCGAGTCTCTCCGAAAGAACAAGACTTGGGTATTGAACCGGTTACCAGATGGCAAGAAGGCGCTACAAAATAAGTGGGTTTATCGGGTAAAGGATGAACCAGATGGCAGCAAGCGATACAAGGCGAGATTGGTAGTAAAGGGGTTCCTACAGAAAGAGGGAGTTGACTACACGGAGGTATTCTCGCCGGTGGTGAAGCTAACAACCATTCGTACGGTATTAAGTATTGTAGCAGCCGAAAATTTGCACCTCGAGCAGATGGATGTCAAGACGGCATTTCTCCATGGGATTTGGAGGAGGACATTTATATGGTGCAGCCTGAAAGTTTCGAGACCCCGGAAAAGGAGGGTCTAGTGTGTAAGCTCGAGAAAAGCTTGTACGGTCTAAAGCAGGCACCCAGACAATGGTACATGAAGTTTGATAAATTCATGTGTGATCGTGGTTTCCAGAGAGGTGATACTGACCATTGTTGCTACTACAAGAACAATGGAGATACATACATTATTTTACTTTTGTATGTAGATGATATGCTCATTACAGGTGCAAATATGAGCGAGATCAACAAACTCAAGAAGGAATTGTCGTGAGAATTCGAAATGAAGGATTTAGGGACAGCAAGCCAGATTCTTGGGATTCGGATCACTCGAGATCGAGCGGCGGAGATACTGACCTTGTCGCAAGAGAAGTACATCAAAAAGGTGTTGGAGTGATTTTGAGTAGATAATGCCAAGCCGAGTAATACTCCACTCGGCGCACATTTCAAACTCTCGAAGGCGGAATCACCAAAACCCACGGAGGAGAAACAACAAATGGCAAGAGTGCCATACGCGTCGGCAATGGGCAGCCTTATATACGCCATGGTGTGCACAAGACCCGATATCGCACATGAAGTGGGAGTTGTGAGTTGATTTCATAATTTTATCTAATGTATGTACATAAAAAGAATGAAGAAAGTCGTCAAAATTAACAAAATAACAAATAAAAACAAAATTTTAATCATTGAATTTTTACTTGAAAGGTATTCCATTAGGAAAGATAATTCAAGCATAAATGACAAAAGTTAAATTATTTGAAGAATTTTCCTTTTCTCCTTTCTATTTCAAGTGCTCTTTTGATTGAAATGAGAAATTCTTCATCTCATTTCTATTTTGATATCAATGAAACTTGAACTCAAATTTATTGTATTTTACACTCAATTAATTGAGTTATGAGGTTATTGATAATTTCAGTTAGTATTAACTTAACTGCTCAATTTTATACAAAATAAACTTCAACATTAAACCTAATTTAAAAAAAAGTTGAAAGGATAAATGCTAAAAAAAATTGAAGACAAACCTTAAAGTTCAAAGATTTCTTCCTTTACTTTTTTCTAGAATTTCTTTTTTCCCTTGTTTCTTCTTTATGCATAGAATCTCGTATGATGCGTCTGTGCAAGTCATCGTGCAGAGGAGAGCCTCGCTTGCATCACGTAAATGACTGTTTATAGAGGTGTCAAGTAGATGACTGGTCACGAGCTCACTTGGTCACGGAGGCGTTCGGTTGTTCTTTTCAGTTTTTTCTCTCTGTAGGGTACGGGTGCATTGGACTTGACGGAGAAGAGAATAGTGGTCTTTATTTGTATTATGGAATTTATTATTTGAGTAATTATATTATATATATATTGAGAAGTATAAAAATTGGAAGATGTTTTTGATGTGGATCTAATTTGGAATACAAGGCAACGCCAATCATAAACATATGGATAAATATTGAACCGACAATATAAAACTTAGAACAAAACTTAAATTTCGTTAATTTGAAATTATCCACTGGATTAGTTTTAAACATAAACTGAAAATAAAACTGAGGATATTTAGATACAGAAACCTACTAGACTTCTCCTTGCATCATTGCATCTACTAATTCACAATTAACTTAGACAATTTTTCGAATGTCTCCTCCGTGTGTAAACTGGGGTCGGTAAGCAAACGCCTTGTCGAAGTTGCTGTGACGTTGACAGGACGAACACCAATTTCAATAAAGATTTTGTCGTGTAGTGAAGAAAGAAAAAAGACTGAGAGCTTCAGCTTCGTGTCCACGCACGCGCCCGCCTCGGATCAACCAACCATTTATCACTTCCAGACTACAAAATCAGAGAAGGATGGATGGATGTCATTTATCATTTCCAGTCTAGAAAAATCAGAGAACGATGGATGTCATTTATCATTTCCAGTCTGGAAAATCACAGAAGGGTTTCCTTTTCCGGGATTTTGTTTCCCACTCTTAAAACCCATCATGGAACTACCAAAGCTCATAAAGTATGATTTGAGAATTTTGTCAAGATAGTCCTTGATTAAGGTTAAAATGTGAAGAGAAGCCCTTGATTATTTCTAGAAGTCTCTCTTCTCATAGGTTTTTCTGATTCTGCTATTCTGATTGTGAATAAAAATAATGTTATATAATTAAGAATAATTCTACTGTTCTACACTTCCAAATAATCTAGGAACTCTAGAAATAAATCACAAAATTTATCATTTTTAATTCATTTTTATTGAATATTATTGATTATATCCGTCTCCGCATCAGTAAGAATATAAAAAGAGATTTTATTAAACTATATCTAATTTGGTACAAAAAGAAGAAAGCTATTTGAATCATTGTTTTCTAAATTTTATGTTGATTAAATCTTCAATTTTTTTTTAAGTGTATATCATTATTATTAATATAATTAGGGGGGAAGAAAGTATGTGGGCTTCAAGGCCTTCGGCACAGAGGGCCCAACAAAGAAACAAGTCTGACCTCTCTTCCTTCAAGGAGAGGAGGCAAACTTTCTGAAAAAACATGAAAAAAGAAAAAGAAAGATGTTCACATATTTTAATAATCTAGTATAATTGCATGCTTATGCATGCATGAAAGCTATAAAAATAAAAACAAGGGACCTACAAAGAGAGAGACCAATCAAGGGACATTTTTTCAGATTCAACCCTTTCTTTAGCAAAAAAAGAAGAAGGAAATCAATCCTTTTACATTGGGATTGGGGCCCCAATTATGCCATATTTGCAGGACAAATTTTGTGCCCAGGAAACAATTCTTTCCTATGCTGTTTCATAGATTTCTTATTTCAATTCTACATATTTTATTTTAGAATAGAGTAAACTAATACGAAAAATGAAGCAAATCTTCCTTTTGTTGGATTCAAAAAGTGTATAGAGTATTCTACATAAGAGATCAGACACATTAAACAAAATGAAATAAATTTAAATATTTTTCTAATAAAATTATTAATTTATCTTAGTGTTCCATTGTTCTTTTTTTTGTTTGAGGGAAATTAGGATACCAATTGGTATCCGTTTTCTGATTGATAAAAAATGCCATATTGATGGCTACATTACATCGTTCTTAAATACATAGTAGAGCAAGAGCTTGTAGCTCTATTTTACAAACACAACATAAATAAACCTACAACAGAACATTTATACAAAAATACTATTATCATTTATATGAATCGCAGCCAGGAATTAATATGTTCGCTTTTAATAGTCTGTTAGTCCCGTTAGGATTTCTACTAATATATTTCGCAAATAACCTCTGAATAATATAAGAGGCCCGTTATTTTATATTTCACTATTTTATTTGTTGCCGAATATTTGTTTTGATATTTCTAGTCCAAATCTTAACACATTCAGACTTATGATGTTGGCGGTTTTTTATAAATTTTAGAATTGGTTCTGGGGTGATTTTCATGTACTATTATTATTTCTGTTTATGATTGTATAGGATATAAAAAAAAGCCATAACATGTTCTACACAAATGTAACAAATCCTAAAATATAAAAGATTTCATACAGTACGACGGCACTGTAGCACAACTATTCACGATAGATTCAATAACATTATATATAATTTATTTTCTATTAACAATATATACATAACAATATATATAATTTATTTTCTAATAACAATATATATATAAAAAGTGAAAACAATATATAAAATGGAAAAAATAGTATATAAAATTGGAAAACAGTATATCAAAGTAAAAAAATAAAAAATATACAAAGAATAAACAACAGTATATAAAATGACAAAACAATATATTAAAATGAGAAAACAGTATATGAAATGAAAAAAAAAATATCTACAGTGCCGTCGTGTAACATGTTATCTTACTAATAAAAATTTGATCATTGCAACATGTTTTTTCTATTATTTTTCCTCAAGTTTCGCCTTGAAAAATATATTACTAATAATTATATAATTCTTGATTACTGCATGTTTCCCAATTCCTTTGTGGCACAATATCTTTTTATTTTGACCTATATAACTGCACACACACACACACAAATGGGCCGTTTATCACTGCTAAACAGACCCCTCATCTTTTTTTAATTTATTTAATGAAAATTATGTTAAACGGGCCCATCTGTCAGTGATAACAGGGATTGGAGAGATTTTTAGGTGCCAAACAAACTTTCCCTCATGTTTGTTCTTCTGCTTATTTATTTCTCGTGTTGAAAATGTTGTAAAAAATTAAATTAAATCCTATGTATTAAACCCACAAAAACGGAGAAATTGAGTAGTGATGTTACATGTGGAATAAAGTGGTGGCACAGTGTATGTACTCAATTGCTAAGCCATTACCATTAATCCATTATAATGTAATACATTTGTGCATTACACCATATAAAGCTGTAACAGTTAATCATTCCATAACACCTCATAATTTCATTTCTCTACTTATTTCCACAAATATATATACATCGAAATTATGTTCAAATATAATATTTTACATCACTCATCTAATTAATTTAAATTTGTGTCATGTTTGTTTTAATATTTTATCCACTAGACACGCATGGAAAAAATGATCTAAGTATTATATCTTAAATTATACTTCATTTTTTTTTGAATTGTTAAATTATACTTCATTATTTTAATCACATATATAAAATGCTCAAAATAGTAAAGTAGAGTGCATGAACGTGAAAAGTTTAGATATTGAATGATGTGATTACAGCTAGCAAGGAGTGATAATTATGCGAGGGATAAATACAGGTAGAACAGTGGGTTCTTTTAAGATATGATAACTTGTGAAGCATGAAATGGTAATAAAGGAATGAATTATGCAAAAAAGAAAAACTAATTTAGACGAAAACGATACTGGCGGCTCTGTACCGTTTTCACGCTGCACAGGATAAAAGACTAAAGACACGGTTTATGGCTTTCTTAGTGGGTTCTGAAATTATAGCCATGTCAGAGCTCTTTTTGTTCATCACTAGCATTACAATTTATTCTGACTTTTTTCCAGTAATTAATATTTATTTAGGGTAATTTGAAAAAGTTAAAAGTCAGAATAAATCATCTGAAAATTTGGAATTGAGGGGGGGGGGTTATGCCATCCTTTAAGATTTTCGATTCAGTGATATATTTTATAAGGATTTAGTGTAGCCTCCCCAAAATTCTATATAAGTATATTTACGTGTGGCTAGTGATAGGACAATGGGGAGAGAGGTGGATGGACGGGGGTGAGAAATGGCCGGCTAAGGAGAATGATGTCATCCGCCATTGTGGAGAGCGGCGCCGATCAAGGGGCTGGAGGTGTGGCGCTCATGTGGAGTCGTGGAGTCTTGCTCGATTGGATTTTTATTTCTTTAGGTTAGGGTTAGGAATTGGATTTGTATATTAAAAAATAAAAAATAAACATTTAAAGTAAAAACAAAATATAATTAACAAAATAGATAGTATATAATTAAAATAATATGGTCAATTCGATTACGAATTGGCTTTTCTTTTGTAGTATTGAAATTTGGTCTTTTCGTTCTTTGATTTGTTCTTCACTATTCAATATTTAATATAAAATATAACATATAATTAATAAAAAATATATTGTGTATACATAAATTAGTATATTATATAATAATTATTTGAATAATTACATACTAATTATTATTTCAAATATTCATGTAATTTTAATACTACAAATATTATAAATAGTATATCATAATATTATTATATACAGTTATATTAATTATCATTTAAAATTTAAAATTTTCTTGATACTAAAAAAACATAAAAGAAATTTTAAAGTTAAACATTAAAAAAAAGGGGTATTTTGGTCAATACAAAATATTGAACCCCATAAATGGTTAACTTTTTTTATTGTAAGGAGTAGGCTCAATGTCTTACTTCTAAATCTATTATTTTTTTTTTGTTTTTTTGTTTACAAGCTGTAATCTTTGAAAACAATTACATAATGGTTAATTTTATCACCGGGGTACTCGAAAATTAAGTTTACTTTTAGAGAGTTTTTTGATAAATCTGAAAAGTGAGATATTTTTTGTAATATTTGTTGTTTGATTGAGGCCTATAGGGGGGTTTAAAAGGCCTAATGTGCAGAAACGTGAATATTTGTATTTTTAGGGTTTTATATTTTTTTTTAATATTTTTTTTAGACTTTTATTGATGGTTGTTTGAATACTAATTAGCAAAAAAAAAAAATAAACAAGAAATTAAAGTAAATAGAAAACGTAAAGAGATACCGAACACACGAACTTGTTGACGAAGTTCGGCGGGGTGATTGCGTTAGCCTTAACCACCCGTTTACTCGCTAGCGGCCCTTACCGCGTTCATGAGTTGCCTACTCTCCGGGACTTGCCTTGCGGCTCCAATTTCACTAACAAACAAAATCGTTTACAAGACCTCGAACCACCGTCGCCTTACAACAACCTCTTGACGGCCGGTGGAACAATCAACTTACAATCCGATCTCAATTCAACTCAACAAACAAACACGAGCAACACACTCAAAACTCCACTAATCTCACTTTAAGACTTAGAGAATTTAACTAGTATTAAGAAGAGAGATTTTCTGCTTTTTGTGAATAGAATTCGTGTATATCATCTGAAAAAGGAAACCTGCGCAGTTCCGTTGCCAACGGAATTATTCCGTTGCCAACAGATTGTAAAAACGGAAGAAAATTAAAGCAAGATATTCTCTCAACGGCTAAAAAACAGATGGTCCGTTGCCAACGGACTATACAACAAAATTCGACAGCTGATGTGAGGAAGAAAAAATCTTCAACGGGCCAGTTCCGTTGTCAACTCAGTGGTCCGTTGGCAACGGACCACTTCCGTTGTCAACGAAACTGGCCAGAATTAGACAATTTGCAGATTATACTCTCTTTTTAATAAAAATTAAATTGCCCACCAAACTAAACGCACACGAAGAACTAAGAAGTTTGCTCCCACGCCTTGAAATACTCTCTTGAAATTTTTTACATGCGTGGCGACTTTTTATTCTTCTGAGATAGGCAAGATGCGTCCGAGACGTTTCCGACAACTTAATCGTGCGACTATCTAGGTCAAGATATTTTCATACAAATATATTAGTAGCTCGGAATAATTTTAAATATCATCAAACTGAGGACAACAATATTAAGGATAGTTAGAGAGTTATTTAAAAATTATCCTTATTAAGGGAAATTTTCAAATTACCCCGTAACTTTTCTAAATATTACAAAAAGAGTTAACTTTTCTGAAATAATTAAACATGAAAGTAAAAGGGTAATTTGGTTCACAAATAAATATTTAACACCAAAAGAAATCACATTAACATTATAGGGCGTAAATGAAAATTCAAATCACATTAACACCAAAAGATTTAACATTAACTTTTCAAGAATCTAAGAAATTAGGAGTTTTTTTTGTAATTTTGAGAAAAGTTAAGGGGTTTATTTGAAACTTTCCCATTTGTAAAATACATTATTGTACTATGAAATAGTATCATAAAATGATGCAAAAACTAATATCGTGGAATATTATATCTCCAAATATATTTTCTTATTTATTTCTGAAAAAACCTTTTATGGAGTTTTTGGTTAAAAATGTAGGAGATGAAGACAAAGTCATATAACATGGATTAAAAGGATTTAAAAATGTAGAGCTTTTTAATATTCAGAAAATAAACAATTTTTTAAAGGGAGCGACTATTAACCCCCCACAAATTGTGACTCCTTAGCTCTCAACCAACGAGAGCGCGCCACGTGTCGCATAAATTGAGAGTCATTTAGAAATCATGGATGCTCTCAATTAAATGGAATTTTGGAACTCCCTTATTTGCTAAAAGGAGGAGCTCCCAAAATGGTTTTCATGAAATTAAACATATAATTGCTTTTTTAGTAGCTCGCTATGACTTCCAGAAAATTTCTCATGTAGGGTATATTGTTGGAAATATAAAAATATAATATTTAGAATATAGGGTATATTGTTGTGATATAAAGATATATTGTCTCTTTTTGGCGGAGAGATCTCTTCATTAATCTAATCGTCTAGATTTCTATGATAAGACTTGTACCGTCAACAATTTTAGCATTCTCATTCTCTTATTTAGAATGTAAGGTATATTGCGGTGAATATAATAAATGTATAATATTTAGAAGTTAAGGTATATTGTTGGAATATAAATGTATATTGTTTAGAATATAAGGTATATTATTGTAAACACAAAGGCATAAATAGAAATCAAAATAAACTATGAAACATTTGGCTGAAAGATATGAGAGTTCAGAAGCCAACAATATGGGCTGGTTAAAACTTTGAGCTGAAATATATTGGAGCTACTAGGAGGTAATAAAAAAAAATTCAAACATATTAGAAGACTTCTAATTTGGGCTCCAATCTTATTGTGAACCAATAGAAACTAAATAAGATGGAATGTCTAAATCTTTTTTTCTTTTTTCAAAATTTTCCCATTATTAAAATTTGGAAGGGGTGTGTTTGTCCTTGCAAGTCATTTGCTTGTTAATATCTCGACCTAGAAATGTTAGGAGACTAAAATTAAATTTAAAGCCATTAATTAATTTTGTTAACAAGACAAGTAGGGTGTTGCTTCGAAGGGAGGTAACGGAGGGATAAGAAATTAAGAAGCTTTTAATCTTCTTCACTTTAAGATAAGTCTCTTTATTTATTTTCTTATATCTCATTTAGGGGCTTGTTTGAGTCCAAAGGGATATGATTAATTAGTTTAAACAAAGATTAGTTAATTGATTAATTACCCATTAACATGGTTTGCCTTTCAAGTTTGTTTTAACCATGATTGAACTGTTGAGATAGACGTTGCTCTTAGTATTATAAAATATTGCGCATTTTTTATGACACCA
The DNA here is from genome assembly GCA_027726005.1 of Juncus effusus. Classification (NCBI taxonomy): domain Eukaryota; kingdom Viridiplantae; phylum Streptophyta; class Magnoliopsida; order Poales; family Juncaceae; genus Juncus; species Juncus effusus. The sequence continues at coordinate 2,774,697 of CM050907.1, forward strand.
ATAGTCGCACCAATAAAAAAAAGTTAGTGCTTAAATTTACATTAGCATTTCTATTTTCTCAGCTAATGCTCCAAATATCTTTCATACTTTAGGGCATCTATCTCAGCTAAATTTTCCTTTTAACGATGTTCAATTATTATTACTAGGATAATACTCATGCTATGCTACGAATATTTTAATTTTATTATTTATTTCGATATAAAATATATAAAATAATAGTTATGAAAATTTAAAATTAATTCATAGTATATAAATAATATATAATAAGTATGTGGAGTAAGTTGACTATTTTTACAAATTATTTTGAATTACATAAATATATTTTATCCATTTATCATTCATTCAAAAATATTTTTTGCATTATATCTAATTTTATAAGGATATATAACCTTATGAAAATAAATTACATATGAGAAATAAAATAACAAAAATGATAAAATTATTAAAAAAATAAAAAGTAACAACCATTAAATAATTTACATAACTAATTTATGATCTAAATCTAAGTTTGCATCAAGATTTCTAAGGTTAGAAAGCCACCAATTTTCTTATTTCTGGTTTTCTTATGTTGTTATCTCTTGACATATTCTATACGGAAGGTTCAAGTCTTAATCAGGTTTAGATGGAAGAAATAAGAAAAAAAAATGCAAGATAATTTATTTCAATGATCTTAGTAGAAACTACATAAGATTTTAATTACAGATGACTAATTTTAAGAAAATGAAAAGAAAATAATAATGATATTTTAAAAAGAAATATGATATTATATATATGAGAAAAATAATATATATTATACATAGGAAAAATGTAATATTACTCATTTTCTTATAAATTTTATGACCAATTATTTTTTTTTATTTTTTTTTCTAGTTGTTAAAGTGATTTGAATTATATATACAGTATGAATAAATCGATCACATTGATTATTTTGAAACGAGTAATACATTAGGTAATGCAGTATGGTTATCAATACTCTGTAAATATTTTGATGTGATAGTTCTAACGTAATTGGAGACATAATACGAAACATTAATCCAACTAAGCATGTGATGCCGTGCTAATAATTTAAATGAAATGTTGATTTTTGGAAAATTTCCAAATAACCCCTAACTTTTCTAGATATTACAAATTACCCCATATATTTTCATAATTTACAAATAACCCCGTCCATCCACTTTTCCATCTAATTATTGGTTAACTTTTTTAAAATTTCCATTTTAGCCCTATATAAGAATGTTTTGCAAAAATAATTTTTCACAAATATTTTTCTAAAAAATATTATGTAAAAACAATTCTTAAAAAATATTTTATCATATTTAAAATAATCATAACAAGTTCTAAGAAATATTTTTTTCAAAATTGTTTTAAGAATTCTTAAAACTATTTTTTCAGAAACATTTTTATTAAAAATATTTTTTTGATAAAAATTTAAGAAAAATATTTTTTTGACAAAAAAATATATTTTTTAAGAATTTTCTGACAAAATACTTTTTGTACAAAACATTATCTCTCTAATTTTTTTTCCGTAAAAGATATTTTTTTAAAAATATTTTAAGAAAATATATTTTTATATTTTTCTGAAAAATAGTTTCTAAAGAAGAGAAATTTGATATCACGACATACGATATATATATTGTTTTTCACTTTTCAATATATTATTATATACTGTTTTACTATTTTATATACCGTTTTTGTTCTTTATGTATTTTTTTACTTTTGGAATTTTTATATACCATTCTAACATACAATTTTGTTTTTCATATGCTGTTTTTACTATTTATGTACATACTATTATAAAAAAAATGAATTATATGTAATATTATTACACTGTATATATATATATATATATATATATATATATATATATATATATATATATATATATATATATATATATATATATATATATATATATATATATATATATATATATATATATATATAATGTGATCTGGCATGCCACAGTGCCGTCGTGACATATTAGGTCCCTTTAAAAAACATAATTTAAAAATTTGCTAGAATTTTCTTTTTTTAAGAAAATTCATAAAAAAGTTTAAGAAATATTTTGTACAAAAATATATTATAGAAAAATATTAATTATTTTTGGAAAGCATTTTATTATAGGGGATAAAATGGGAATTTCAAAAAAAATAACCACAAATTAGACGGAAAAGTGGATGGAGGGGGTGTTTTGTAAATGAAAAGTTTATCATAGGGGGTTATTTGTAAATTCAGAAAAGATAGGGGGTTATTTGTAATATTCAGAAAATATAGGGGGTTATTTGTAAATTTTTCTTGATTTTTTATCGGACGACTGAGAGAAAATTGATGATGTGACTCTTGAGAATGCTCAAAGAGAGGTGAAAAATACGGTAGGGGTAATGAGCGTATCTTTTTTGACATGTTTTCTTATGTAGTCCATATTCACATACTTTAGCAAAAAGAAATTAAATTGGAACCAAAATAATATGGAATTAACAATAAAGTGAAAATTTTAACAAACTTATTTTTGAAATTTTGTAATAGGAGAAATAAAATATTTTATTAAGAATTATTATTTTTAAAGAAGAAAAAAATATTATTGTTTTAATGAGTGGATTCTTCATATTCTATTTATATTGATATTTGAATATTACTTTGGTTTATGATTAATTTGAACCATTTGATTAAGATCTGATGACCAAAAAATAATTTTAACGGTTCTCACGCGATCGGACATAAAATAGCAAACACAAAAAACACAAATCACTGCTATACATATCGTTAGTGTGAGATATAAAGATGCCACAAGAAACCAAGATAAGTAAAAAATTCAATGGAATAAATAATAACCATACTATTTAATCTAAGAAAGTAAATTATTGAGTGATGTGGCCTCTTAACAATGTCCAAAAATAGTTAAAAATAAGGTAAGAGATTAATTCCGTATGGAATCAATCAAATAACAGAAAATTAATAAACTCTTTAGTCCTTCTCGTAAAATATGAGTTCAATTCTTTTGTGGCTGGTTTCATGTACAGCCATTTACCGGCCATTAGTAATTTTGGGGCCCACAAAGCAAAGGGTCAAAATGATGAGTGAGGTTTTTCTGTGGCTGGCTGCATATGCAGTCAGCATCATAGCTCTTGATCCGGCTGTGATGCTGGCTGCACGCAGCCAGCCACAGAGAAACCTCACTCCAAAATGATGGTTGCATATACAGCCGCCACAAAGAACACTAGCTCGTAAAAGATAACATAAAAACCTTGTTCTGAAAAAGAAAACACTTTCGACAACTGTCTAGGCTGTAGTTGATGGATAGTCGTACTAGTACGTGCGTAGGCGCCAGTTGATCTGACTATATCCGCTTAATCCCTCTCAGGTGGTGCATTTAATTTTCTAAAATTTGGCCAGCCTTTATAATTATCGAGATGTCCTAAGAAATTCCTTGAATTTGAATTAATGTAAATTTCATATATGAGTCTACTTTTACTTGGTGATAACTCCAAAATTTTTGAACTACAAATAGATATTCCGATAGATCAAAAGTATCAGTAAAATAGAAATATTTTCATATTTGGCATCCTAAAAAAATTGTTTTTAATGCTTTTTCTTCATAGATCCTTCCATTAAGGATTGGCATTTTTATTTTGGCCTGCTCAATCCTCTTTCCGCTCTCTTTTCTCACGTTGAGATGAGCCTGACGATTTTATGTAAGGATTCATTTAGATATTATTTGGATTTTGAGTATGTGGTTGTGTTATTTTCTTATGTTATTCAAATATTTCTGGACTTTTGAATATATGTTTAATTGTGTTAACGTTATTTTTAATGTAATTTGATAGTATTTTATACAAACTATATGTCTATAGTATAAACAATAGATATTATGTAAATTATAATCTCTCTAGGCTAGGGGACGGGTAGCCGCCCAACTAGCTTCAAGTGCTTTTTGTAACATTAATTACGGTTAGCTAAGTAAATGGTTCAAAGACTAGTTAATAAAAGTATGGGAAATTAGAAATCACACGGGTACTGTACCGATCATGTAGCGACGGATTAAAATTATATACTTTTTTTTTATGTTCCTATATACACTATATACCGTTTTCATTTTTTTAAATATATATTGTTTACCGAATAAATTTTTATATACTGTTTGTTTTCAGTTTATATGTTTGTATATACTGTTTTCATTTTTTTAAATATATATTGTTTTATAGAATGAATTTTTATATACTGTTTGTTATCAGTTCATATGTTTGTATATACTGTTTTCAGTTTTTATATACTGTCGTTACAGTAACGTCGTGCAGTATCAGCTCCCTAAAAGTATTTGCATGTGTATCAAAAAAGCATGATTTTGAAATTCCGACAAACACAATCTTATGTAGCTCATATATTTAGTAAAGACTCTTAATCCATTTTAATCATTAAATATAGGTTAAATCTCAAAAAAAAAAAAAAATACACCTACCAAAATCCTGTAAAATATATGTGTGATAATATTAAGTTGTTTCCAACCAAAAGAAATATTTAATATTTAGAGACCACTTATCCATTTTTGCAAGATTATAATACCAAAATCATTAATAATATTGTAGATCAATTTCATTCAAAATTCTCCACTAGCACTATAAAATTCTCCAACTCCAAAGTTATATTAATTCAGTATGTAACTAGAGGTGACAAACGGACAGGTCGGGTCAATTCATATTTGAGCCATTTCGGGTATCGGGCCATTTGGATTTTGGGTCGTTTGGATTGCGGTTGTTCGGGTTGCAGGTCGTTCGGGTTTCAGATTATTCGGGTTTCATTCGGGTTACGGGTCATTCGGGTTTGGGTCATTCAGTTTGCGGGTCGTCATTCAATTTTCGGGTTGTTCGGATTTCGGGTCATTCGAGTTCGGGACATTCGAATTTCGGATCACTCAGGTTCGTATCGGATCAGGCGGGTTTTTGGGGTCAAGTCAGATTTTGCCAGCTCTATATGTAACTCGAGCTTTAACATAAGAAATGAAAAGAACTATGTTTTGATGGGCAGTCATAAGAAAAACAAAATTTGACAGGATACGTAAATATAAAAAGTACCTAAAATAGAGTATTTTATACTAAATCTTTGGTGGTTGGCCCCAATTTCATATACATAAAAAGCTTATCAAAATAATTGGAGAGGATCAATGAAGGAATGGGGGGATAGAGACGGATCGAGACAACTTAACGGATCCGATAATCATACAATTTGATCCCTTGAGTGCATAGAGATCACATTTTGGTCCCAAATTTCCATTCAACTTCGTATGTGGTCCCTGGAATCCAATGACCCTAGTTCATTATTTTTATAATCTAGTACCATGCAACTTGCTTGATAGATAATATAGATAAGCATTTTCATAATATGTTTAAATATTTCATAAAGTTTAGTTCTGAAAAAACTCTTCTTTTCGTATGCAAATGTAGTTCTCAAATTATGTTCTTGTGTATGGTTGGAAAAATCGAACAACAAATATTTTTGTACGTAATTAACATACAAAAAAAAAATAAAGAATAAAAAACAAGCGATCAACTTATAGTTATTTCTCAAAAATAAATTAACAAACAAAATATATATTTCTTTCAACTAATCCTGATCGTAAATCTTGATATACAATTGAAGTGCTCCATATGGTTGTTAGGACCTACATCTATGAATTTGATATGAAAATAAACCTCTCTATATTCAATTATTTCTGTTGAAAATGTGGCATTGCTAGAGGCTTATATCTAGAGCTGGTAAAATCTGACCTGATCCGAAAAACCCGCATGACCCGACCCAAACCCGAGTGACCCGAAACTCAAAATGACCCGAACCTGAAATGACCCAATAACCCGAAACCCGAACGACCCGATACCCGAATGACCAGCCACCCGAATGACCCGTGATCCGAAATGACCCGAATCCGAAATGACCTGAAACCCGAACGACCTGAAACCCGAATGACCCGCGACCCGAACGACCCGTGACCCGAATGACCCGTGACCCGAATTGACCCGAACCCGAATGACCTGCCCGATTTGACCCGAAAATAAACTTCTTTTTTGTTATCCAAAAAATCTCGAAATTGAGAATTTTATGGTATGTTCTAACATAATTGACCTGATAATACTGACCAGAATAATTCAAATGACCTGAAATATCAATTCAGATGAATAATGACCCCTAATATGAGTGACTTTTGACCAGAATCTGACGTTGACCATAAGTCAACTGACCCGCGACCCGAATCCGAACCCGAACGACCCGAAACCTGAAATGATCCGAACCTGAATGATCTGAAACCCGAATGACCCGTAACCCGAATGACCCGAAACCCATATGACCCGAAATCCGAACGACCCAAAAGCCGAACGACCCGCGATCCGAACGACTCGTGATCCGAATTGACCTGAAACCCGAATGGACCCGAACCGACCCGCCCGTTTGCCACCTCTACTTATATGTATCAAAACTGGGAGGAGCATGTTCTTTGTGTACGGCCCCTGTTATAAGAAGGTACATCTGATTCTGTGGTCCAGATTTTTTAGCTTCCTGTCATTGTAAATTATATTAAATTATTTTGATAAAATTCAATATAAGAAGAAAAAGATTTTGCATGTTGACATTATGTTCAGAAATTGTTCTATATTTAGCAAATTTACAACAACAAAAAAAAATGGTTTGAATGTTCTGAGCCACTTCCAAGCTCTAGGCCGCAGTGAGGACACGATGGCCCGACTATGCCAAGTAGTAGGGAATCATCGGGCCGTGACCGGTGCTGTCAGAGTAGTGATCAATTGAAACACGACTCAATAATAGAGAGACATTTCGCCCTGCAGCTTCCAAGTTAGCAGGAATCCTAGGATAGTTAGTTGGAGGTTCCCACTACAACTCATCACTCTACCAAGTAGAAGGAGAGGGATCAAATCGGTCCGGACAAAAGAGTATTATGGGTCATGATACTCAGCTAGGATTGGCACCTGGTCCGACTTTTAGGGAGGAAAAGAGAGAACAGATCGACTGTGGGTGCAAAAGCAGCCATCAAAGCGGCAACAACCACGACTACATCGTGAATTAGGGTTTATTTTATCTTTGTTATCATGATATAATTTGAACTCTATGTTTGTATTTTAGTTATATTTTTTAAACTAAAATAGTTACTAAGGTAAGAATGGTAGTGACCTAGTAAACTTTATTTGATTTCTCTATTTATTGTCCTATTCTATTTTCTGTTATTTGGATCTTTTATCTGCGTATAATTCTTGATTGGTCTTATGAGAGCCCCCCACAATGTGCATATAAAGTCATTAGACGAAAAATCAAAAGATGAAGTTGAAGACCCATATAAAGTCTTGGAGACCCAAGTCGCGGAAGTAGTCTAGGTTTCTCGAGGAAAGAGAAGGATTGTCAAGGAGCACCGGGATCAACACTGCAATAAGTGACAGCCTACAATATCTACAGAGAGGAGTACAGTGATTCACATGGGAAGTCGACTTCACTAGACGAGGAACCAGACCCCCTTTCAGATCAGGAAGAAGAACAACAGTAGTGGAGAAGTCACTAAACATAACTACGACAAAACAATCGAAACCCTAAACTTCTACATCCCGATTCTAAAAGCATGTTTCCATCTCGGCCAAGATAGCATCCATCGCGGCCGAGATACCCCGACAACAAACATTTGTATCTTATTTTAATATTTATTTCAATTCTTAATCCAAAAATCATGATTATATGTCTGAAATATTGTTCTCAGTTTGATGATATTTAAAACAATTCTGATATTACTAATCTATTCTTTGAGTTGTATGTTTTAGTTCAGATTATTTACGAGCGAAATGAAGCGAGTGTGAAGATTATTTCAAGAAGGACGCAAAGGATGCAAGACGGTCTTTCCATAAGATATAGAAGGCGTGTAGTTTCTTTTTGGGTAGTTTTGAGTGTTGAGTAATTTATATTGCACTAAAGAGAATATTCAAATTTTCCGGAACTCTGGCTCCGTTCGAACGAAAGTCATGCCATAGTTTTCTGCCACTGACTCCCTTCTTCCATTCGAACGGAAGTACAGATTACTAGCCGTTGGACTTGGATTCTCATTAATTCTGGTTCCTTTTTTTTTTGTTCCATTCGAACGGAATTTTTGATCCGTTCGAACGGAACTCGCAGAGTTTCAAAATCTGAGGGGCTGCTCCTTCCCTATTTAAAAAAGCAGCCCCCAATTCATTTTATTCAAGAATTTTTATCAATAAGAAAACTCTTTTTAGTGTTTCACTAAAATTACTCAATAATCTTTGTGAGACTAGGGAGAATTGAGTGAGCGTGTTGTTGTGAGATTGATTAAGAAATCGATTGTAAGTTTGTCCCTTTTTTTCGCTACGAGTTGTTGTAAGGCGAACGGTGAATTGAGGTCTTGAAAATCATATTTGGATTAGTGGAATCAAGGAGCCGAAAGGCATACCCATAGAGTAGGTGCTTGCGAACGCGATAAGGACCGCTAGCGAGAACGAGTAGTTACAGCATACGTAACCACTTAGCCGAACTTCGTCAACAAGTTTCGGTGTTCGGCATCTTTTACTTTAAGTTATCTTAATTTCAATTTAGTTTTATTTACTATATTTACTTGAATTAATTCAACCATTTATCAAAAGTCTAAAATCAAATAAAAAATTAAAACCCTAAAAAGTATAAAAATCACACTTCCTCACGTTTTAGGTCTATTCACCCTTTTTAGGCATCAATTAAACAACATGAACTACAGTAATAGTGACCAACCAATGCTACGAGCCTCTTCCTGCATCAATACCCTAATTACTACATAAAGGTTGTACACTTATTGTTCAGTGTATTTTAAATAAATAATTACGTCCGATCTTGGATCTAATTTTCATGCAACTTTTTATATTATTTGTGTTGTTTTTTGTAGTTTTATACAAGAATCAAGTTATTGTTGAGTTTTTGTGTGATTGTAGTAAAAAAAGGCAAAAGAAAGCAAAATGGAGCAAATTTGGGGCACGCGAGAGCAATTCACGAGTGACAACAAGAAGCAGCCGTGTGTTCCCACCTGCGAGCGCTGATCATCCCAGGTGCACATGCGGCAGTAGAAGATGAAAGAGAACCAGAAGCCCATCTTGACCCCTAAAAAAAGAATGAGCCAGGCGCGTATGCCCAAGATTTGAAGAAAATTTGATTGGCTTGAAGATAAAAACTACAACCGAATCAGAATGACGACCCTGCGGGAGAGAACAAATGGAGGAAGTGATTTTTACAAGATCTTCTAAAGACTCTCACCGGAGATTTGTGAAGATCTCACATGAGATATCTTGCGACTTCTAGTCCAATGGCAAACCTAACCTCCTCCTCCTCCTATATAAAGGACCCAAAAGGGTAGAAAATTAAGTGATTTCAGAGAGACTCTTTAAGAGATTTACCTCGATCCACTTCGAGCCAAGCAAGAGAATTAAGAGATTTCTGACGGTAGAAAACATAGTAGAACTAGCAAATACTTCGCGCGTAGCGTGAAATTTCTATAATATTACTTAATAGATAATTTAAATCATAATTTAGATAATAATAATATTTGTATTGAACAACATAATACTAATCTTGTCAAAAATAAATATTACAGTTGTATCAACAATTTACACTATAGTATAAACATAACAAAGAAAAGTAGTACATGCTCAAAAAAGATTCTAAATATTAGGGATGCGGATATGAATGCAAATAGCTTCAAATACAAATTCAGTTCAGAAGATATGAACACAATTTGGATATTATTGGATATGAATACAAATACTGATTCATTTCGGATATTTAAAAATATAAATAATTGTATTATTTTTCTAAGCACTTAACTATTTGTGATTACAAAGTTAATGAACCATGACAACTTTGAGGAAATTTTTTAATGAATTAGCAAAAAAATACTAATATGGATATGGATAATATCTGTATCTAAATATAATAAAAAAAATCAGAATATCCATACATGTATTTGTATCTATATCTGTATCCATATTTATGTAGAGAGAAATATCTGAAAAACGGATATATACTACCAAATCGATAACAAAATCCGTATCAGTATCCGAATAAATATTCCAATCGAAATCTGTATCCAGTCGGTCACGGATAATTTTGATTTGGACATGAATGTTTTGCAGATATGGATAGGGGTCGGTCGGATAATACTCTTCTGATTTATACCCTTATATGTACAAAATATTAACATGAATACGGATAATATCTATATCCAGATATGATAAAAACCAAAATATCCATATATGTATGCAAAAAATATTTGTATTCTATATAGAGTGAAATATCTGAAAACGGATGCTATAAGAATAACAAATTATCCGAATACAAATATTATCCGAATACGGATATTATCCGTATCGAGGAGCCAAAATGATAACCAAATCCATATTCACATCTGAATATGTATATTAGGCCGGATATGAATAATTTTGATTCATATACATTTTTTTGCGGATATATAGATACGGGTCGGACGGATAATATCTTGCCGTCTTACACCCTTACAAGTAAATGAATAGAATATTTGAATTTTTTTACAGAAAATCTTGAATTTTAGATGACAAATGGCTAAATCTTAATCTTTAGATAAAATATGGTGACATAATTTTTTTTAGGATTTAGAATTAATAACTATTACTAATTTGATTCACATAGATGACATGTGTCAAAATATAAACCTTTAGATTTGTTAATCCAAGGGATACAATTAGAGGATGATGTGGCTAAATATGGTGAGAAAAAAATATTTAGAATTAAGAACTATTAACAATTTCATCAATGTAGGCTGACGGTGACTCAACGTGAATACATACTATAGGGTTAGGGTGTACTCTTTTCTTATCTAACTCAGTGAATCTTGATTGTTTTGATTAAGACTCTTATTTTATTGCATTTGGTTTATGTGATGTGATTTGTCTTGTTTGATTAACTCTTACTTTAAGTTACAAAATGCCTCGTACTCTTTAGTATACAGGTGAGTAGGTGCAGTATCTAGAGGTAAAGTCAAAAACATGACCCACAATGCAAACTTAGACTGACGAGGCATGGAAGTAGCTGAGAACATTTCGGGTAACAAGGAGCGTCACAGAGAGTAAGGGGTTCAAAACTTGGTCAGGCATCCCAAGGAATTTGGACAATGCTATTTACTATGGAAGACGACTTCTCTATAAGAGGATGAGTCTCCCCTCATTAGCCAAAACTAGTAGATTAGATAGAGACCCGAGCTATCCAACAAGAGGATCTAAGTGAAAGTACCGATCACTAGACCTCTCACCACAACCAGACCATAACTCTGTACCTTTCCGCAGACACAAATCTGACTCAATTGCGGGAACAAACCCATTTTATTTTCAACTCTTTCTTTTTATGTTTTCTTTGCCCAACCAACTAGCCAACATGTCTATTGGGTTTGAATTACTATAACGATTACTAAGTCAGTACTCCAAACTTGCCACTCTAAGGATAGATATCCAAAGTACTACATTTATGTCGTGGGGGTGCGAATGCATCATTGTATCGCAGGAATTTGAACAGGATTGCATTCCATGCATCACACTTTTCTGGCACAGTTGCTGGGGTATTTGTAAGTGAGATCGAACCAATTTTTCTCTCTCAGTTTCTTTTTGGGTTTTCCTTTTCTTTACATGAAGCGACACTGGCCGATTCTGTCTCGCGTTACAAATGCTCTATAGGAGGAAATACCCATTCCCATGACATCTAATTCATATCGCGACCACAAGTGCCCCACCCCTGGGCATAGTATGAACCATGCTAGACGACTATACGCAACACAACCAATATTGAGAACATCAAGACAGAAGGTTCAGGGACGCAGGTCGACAACCTAACAAATTCGCCACCAAGGCCGAGAACCCTGTGAGACTATGCTTCACCAGACACCATCCTATCATAATCAAGCCTCTTAGCACCTACTATTGGCGGTTGTATATATAGATATAAATCGGGTCCCAATTCAATATTTATAGACCTCAGTTTACTTTGTTTGGTCGCCCTCAGAACCGCACGATGTAGCAAGGTGGGGTGTCGATCCACAAGGAGGATAAGTTAGGGTACTGGACTAGGTTGTGATATATAATCCAAACCGAATCTATTGTTTGGTTGGTTGTGCAGAGAAAGCAAAGAAAGAAAAAAAAAATAAAGTAAAAAGGAAATCCGCGCTTGCGTTGTCAGTGCTTGCACAGGGGATGATCTGGAGGTCGTTAGGTAGAGAGCAGTCTAGGGCACGGGGTCGCTCCAGTTCTTCCTTTGGATTGCTTCTGCTTATCTTTCTTGTTAATGCTGATGAGGGGCATCCACCATGTTATCGCGAAACCGACCGTTGCAGTGAATCACTATGCTCGCTCCCCCGGGATGCCCGACCAAGTTGCAAGCCCTTTGAGATCTGTGATGTTCCTTGCTCCCCTCGGATTTCTCAGCTACCGTCGTGCCTCGGTTCAAGTGTTGATCGTGGGTCTGGCTTTCGACTTCTCATGTCGGTCCTTCGCCTACTTACCTAATTATCTAGAGATGTGGCGCGTTACACACTTTAAGATAAGTGTTAATAGTTCACAAACAACATCACAGTAAATAACAATAATAAATAAGGAAAAATAACTTAATGGAAAACTATATTGATTAAACTACTAACACCGCGCCCTAGAGGGCGGAGTTAGTTACAGTACATAATACAATAACTAAAACCAAGATACATAGATGATCAAAGTAAAACTCTCTCTCTCTCTCTCTCTCTCTCTCTCTCTAATGCTAAAGTTACATTACATGATACAATAACTAAAATCAAGATACATAGATGATCAAAGTGAAACTCTCTCTCTCTCTCTCTATATATAATGCTAAGTTTGTAGTCGCGGGCTGTCACCACCCACAACTACAGAAATCTCTCTCTCTCTCTCTCTCTGAGTATTTCTCTCTAAAATTGACCCCACATCCGATGTCCCGCGAAGGGTCCTTTTATAGGGGAGAGACCTCTAGGGTTGCCAGCATCCCCAAATGGTAAGTCGTGTATCCTGAGATCCTTGTAAATCTTCATGCAATTAACTCTGATTATTCCTTCCCAATCTGCTCCGTCCTGACCGCGCCTGCTTGGTATTGCTGGATCTCGTCTTTAATTGCTAATCAATCAGTCCGTGATTTCTGCGTGGGTGTCTTCTTCCTTGATTGGATGCTGCAGAGCTGCTCCTCTCGAGTTGCAATTCCTTGTGATCCGCACTGACGAGTCAAAGGTACCATGCCCGCGGGTGGGACCGCAGTGTGATAATCGCACTCTAGTCTCCTTGTGCCTCTTTTGCATTCATTTTCGCATTTTTGCTCTAATTCCTACAATCACATATGATCTAACTAAAATTTAAATAAAATACTAAAATAACTAACTAAAGTGCAGAAAATAAGATATAAGATAAGGGGTAAATATCTATATAAAATCCCGCTACCATCGACCGTGGAAGCAAACAACTTTGAACTGAAGCCAACACTCTTGAATATAGTACAACATTCTTGCGGAATATTTATCCATGTACAATACATGCGCAACGGAACATAAGGATTCAACTCGCTTTCAGATCAACATTAGGAAATAAAAGTACGAGAGTTTCTATTTAAAATTTATCTCGGATAACGATTATCCGGTTGAGAAAAGCGGATGTAGGTCTGACGCGAAACTTTCGCCTTACTTTCCAAACCCCCGAATTCATAAGCACGGCTTGCTAAATGAATTCCTTACTTGAGTTGGTTAGACCTTCTCTAAGATCCCCAAATATCAAGACCCTCTACTCATAAACACGCCGAACTTCTTGTAGTCAAAATAACCAAGCTTTGCTAGAAGAGCCCGAGAATACTTTCCAGAAATAACACGTATATGGAAAGATTTCTAGCATAACTTTCATTCGAACTGATGAGCACTTTCGATATATACGCGTTCAAAACAATCATTGAGCTGTTCAAACTCATAGTACTTTCCATGTCCACCAGTTCGAACTTGAGACTGATCCATTCGAACTGATGGATTTCATCCTAATTTCTGAAATTTCAGTATTTGGTGCTTGTTTTTCCACCTATTTTTGAGTCTTAAGAGTATTTATTTTCCGACTAGACGTTATTCTTTGTGAGATCTTGTAGGTTCCGCTTAATGCCGACAACAATCTTCTAAAGATCGTAAGTCATGAATATCCTCTAGAATAATGTCATGACTAGCCAGATTAAATGAAATGATTGGTAATCATAAGCTAACCAAATAGATGAATACACATTCCCTTTATTCTACGATATGTTTTGATCACAAGGCACATATTATGTCATCCTTGAGTTTGATCAACATTTCTTTCCAATTCAAGAATTGTATTAATAAATCAAAATGATATTAACAACTCTTTGTTAATCTATTTTAAGCATGATCATGTGTTTACTTTAGCCCCAATTCATCCGAGAGCCCAGAGATATCTCATTCTGAATGAGGGGAACAAATTCCATCTTGGTCACTCACAATACTTGTCATGATTCAGTGCATACCCAATAATGACTATAATGGCTATCTTGTAAAGACAACGTAAAGCTAGTCAAGGAACTTCTTCACCCACACTGCTTCCTTAGCTACTTCCGAAGCTGCTATATACTCTACTTCTGTCGAAGAATCCGCAACCGTGCTTTGTTTGGAACTCTTCCAACTTACAGCACCTCCATTCAATGAAAATATATAACCTGATTGCGATCTGAAATCGTCATTGTCGGTTTCAAAGTTTGAGTCCGTGTAATCCTTTAGAACTAACTCACTTTGAAGTCCTCCATAGACTAAGAATGAATCTTTAGTTCTTTTCAAGTACTTAAGAATATTCTTAACCGCTATCCAGTGACTTTCACCAGGATTAGACTGATATATGCTTGTTGCACTTAATGCATATGATACATCTGGTCGAGTACATATCATGGCATACATGATAGATCCAATAACCGAGGCGTATGGAATCTTACTCATGTGATTTTGTTCCTACTGTCTAGTAGAACATTGAGTCTTACTCAATGATATGCCATGTAACATAGGTATGAATCCTCTCTTAGAGTCTTCCATGCGAAATATTTTCAGCACTTTGTCAATATAAGTACTATGACTTAGACCTAAAGGCATTCTCGATCTATCTCTATAGATCTTGATGCGCAATATATAGGTATGCACCTTACCATCCATGTCTTGCTTTGTAGGTATGCACCTTACCATCCATGTCAGTTTTCTTCTTGAAAACCCATTTATAACTGACGGTCTTAATACCTTCGGGTGGATCAATCAAGTTCCAAACTTGATTACCATACATGGATTGTATCTCGGCTTTTATGGCATCTTGCCATCTATTGGAGTCCGAGCTTGTAATAGCTTCTTTGTAGGAGATAGGCATCCTCAATACTAACGAGAAATTCATATCTCTCGGGTTCATGACGGGTCCTACCTGTTCTACGAGGAAGATCTTGTATTTCAACAATTGGCTCATCAACTCTCGAAGATTTTAGTGGCTCTTCCATCGACTATTCATTGCTTTCATGTGGTTCTTGAACTTCTTCAAGATTTACTTTACTCCCACTTTTTCCTTTAGAAATAAACTCCCTTTCCAAAAAGTGGCCGTTTCGAGCAACAAACACTTTATGCTCTGACAGGTTGTAAAAGTAATATCCTCTTGTTTCTTTAGGATATCCCAATAATAAGTATTTGTCAGATTTTGGTGTTAACTTGTCAGAAATCTGATGCTTAACATAAGCTTCACAGCCCCAAATCTTTAGAAAAGACAGTGTGGGACTCTTCCCAGTCCATATCTCATATGGAGTCTTTTGAACAGCTTTCAATGGTATTCTATTAAGAATGAACGCGGCAGTTTCAATGACATAACCCCAAAAAGATATAGGAAGATCATAGAACGAACCATATCTAATAAAGTTCGGTTTCTCCTTTCTGATACACCATTCCGTTGAGGTGTTCCAGGAGGAGTGAGTTGTAAAACTATTCCACACTTTTTCAGATAATCGTCAAACTCTAGGCTTAGATATTCGCCACCTCGATCCGATCGAAGTGCTTTAATTTTCTTACCTACCTGGTTTTCTACTTAATTCTTAAAAATTTTGAACAATTCAAAAGATTCAGACTTATGCTTCATTAAGTACCCATATCTACTTAAATCATCAGTGAAAGTAATGAAGTATTTAAAAACACCTCTAACTGGTGTACTCATTGGACCGCATACATCCGTATGTATAAGTTCCAATAACTCACCAACCCTCTCACCTTTCTTAATGAAAGGAGCTTTCGTCATCTTACCTAATAAACAAGACTCGCACGTCTCAAATGATTCCAAATCAAAAGAGTCTAATAATCCATGTTGATGGAGTTTCGAAATGCGTTTCTCATTTATATGTCCTAGACGACAATGCCAGAAGTATGTGGGATTCAAATTATTCGATTTAAACCTCTTGGTATTAATGTTATATATAGACTTGTAAATATCATGATCAAGATTTAAAACATAAAGATCATTTTCTAATTGACCACTCGCATAGAAAATGCTTTGTTTACTTAAGGAAAAGTTATTATTCTCAATAATAAACTTTAAGCCATCCATAACCAATCTCGATACAAACACAATATTCTTGTTCACAGCAGGTACATAGTAAGAATTACTTAAATTTATTACAAGTCCAGAAGGTAAAGATAAAATATAAGTTCCTACAGCCAATGCAACAACTCTTGCTCCATTTCCGACACGTAGGTCAACTTCACCCTTCTCTAATCTTCTACTCCTTTGCAGCCCCTACACATTATTATAAATATGAGTACCGCATCTGGTATTCAATACCCAAGATGAGGAAGTAGAAAGATTAATTTCTATAACATGTATACCTGAAGTGTTAGTCTCACTACCTTTCTTCTTCCTTAGAACCTCGAGGTAAGCTGGGCAGCTCCTCTTATAATGTCCAGGCTTGTCGCAAAAGTAGCAAGTGGCATCCTTGAGTTTCTTGCTCTTAGGTGCGAGCAACTCCTTGCCCTTACTTTTGCCTTTAGGCTTGCCCTTGAACTTCCTTTTCTGCCCTTTCCCTTTCTGAATGAAGAGGACCTCTTCGGCAACATTTGCCTTCATGGTCGTCTCGAAATTCTTAAGCATATCATGCAACTCGGTGATGGTCATGCTCATGTTATGCATGTTGAAATTTTGGACAAATGACTTGAAGTTGGGAGGTAATGACCTAAGGATCAAATTCGTGGTCATCTCATCCCCAACTTTTGCGCCTAGTTTTTCAAGTTGATCGATGTATCCTTTCATTTTCATAATATGAGCACTCACTGAGCAGTTGGGTTGCATCTTACAACTAACTTGAGCGCAGTGCGTATTTTACCTTTCATTTCTAGCTTGCTCTTAGAATATTTCCTTAAGAGCAGCCAATATGTCTAATGCCTCTTTATCTTTAAACAACTTTAGAATCTTGACATCCATAGTGGCTAACTTGAGACATATCATATCGGTTAAGTTACTAAGATGCTTCTCATAAGCATCTTTTACTTGCTTGGTAGCCTTGGAAGCGGGTACCTCAGGAATGGTCTCTTCAAGGACATAAGCCTTCTTTTCTTGCTTGAGAACAATACTCAAGTTCCGATACCAATCGAGGAAATTTTTGCCATTTAATTTGTCCTCCTCAAGGACAGATCGCAGGTTCATGTTTGAATTGTTGCTTGTTGCCATTTTCTATCGAAAATATTAATGCAGGTTGACGTTAACAATTTGTATCTTGTGCGAGATATTTAATATTAGCTCCCACTATTTTTATTCAAATCAATAACCCTCAAAGTATTGATTCGGAAATTTCTAACTTGAAATTTCATAGTGGCTCAAGATCCATATTTCATTAAGTCCTAAGCGAGCTTGGTCTCATCGCCTAGAACTTAATTATTTAGGTAGGAACCCTTCCAATTATATCTTATACAACTCTTGAACAAATCATAGGATCAGTATCACATGCTTGGCGTATTTATCCTATTATATGTCTCGAGCCCAAGTCCGACTTAATAGCTCTTTTAAGTCAAATCATGTCCACTATCGGGAATCACCATTTCTTGCCTCTTACCCTCCTAAGATTAAACTAAACTCCGTTTCTTAGGCAAACTCGAGTTAGGATGATCGAAGGAATGGTAAGTGTAGACACTTGGGGGGAATTTTATGACTTAACATTAACTTGAGGGATTATAATGTTTAACTTGGCTTTCAATTTATATTATTTTATTAAGTATTTTGACGATGGCATCACATCATATCATGAAATAAATAAAATAAATATAAACCCATATAGCATTGCCTAAATGATCGAAATGAGCCAAACATTAAGATCATTTCCTAAGATATAAACAATCACACCAGGCAATGATGATGAATTCCTTCATCTCCATGAAGAATGTGAAGTGGATGGTGGACTCCTTCATCTCCATGAGGAACGTATGGTGGATGGTGCCCTTCCTTCATCTCCATGAGGATTGTCAGATCGTGATTACATACAAATAATTATATAAATGAACGGAAGCATGCGCGTCGTTAAATACATACATACATCACACACATACATCACACACATCATCACAAACGCATTCATTCATCACATATCTAATCGGCCATGCTATATGCAAAATATAAACTTTTAACCAATTTACAAATTATGTATAAGACGTTACACATTCTAAATTTGGGATTAATTTAAATTAACTATCTGTATAGATTAGAGTTCGGAGGGAGGGGTTCCCGCTGAAAGATTAAATTTCATTAAGGGCCTGTTCGGCAAAAGGTGGAAGAGTGGAATAGTAGTTCTTCCATTTTATTCCATCATTGTTCGGCAAGTTTCATGGAATAAGAAGTTGATTTAAAAAATAAAAATAATTGTTAATTACTATAATATCCTTATTTTAATTATATTCTATTAATTTATTTAATAACCTCTAATTTTTTTTAATTAAATAAGATAGAAAATACAAAAACATAAATGTTCTATTAAAAATACAATAACATAAGAAAAATAAAATTTTATTCAAAAATATAGGAAGATATATCTCTTTAGATAGAGAAAAATGAGTACAATCATTTGGACATTTCAAATTTATGATTTTATGAAATTATTATCGAAAATTAGTGATTTTTTCATTCATATTTTTTTTACAAAAAAATTATAAAATGAAAGGAGAGAGAGAAATAGTGCATTAATTGCTAGTGCCACATCAGCTTATGGTGGAAGAAAGGAGGGTATTTCCGTCCTAAAATTTGGCTTATCTTCCACCCCTCCCCCAATGAAAGGAAATTTCACTCTTCCACTCATTTATTCCACTCACTTCCACCCTTATCCGGCTAGAATAACCCACTTCTTCTACTCTTCTACTCTTATTTCACCTTGCCGAAGGCCACCTAAAATTTTGATGTGTGGAATATATCCTTTTGAAATTTACTTGATGTATCATATAGATCATTTTGCACCTTTTGAAGGATCTGACACATCATATGCATCCCTTTATGAAAAATCTTACCCACCCTTATATGCATGCTTTCATTAAATTGCACCATTTCATGGAATTGTAACTTTTCATGAATATGATACATCACATGCACCCTTTCATCAAGTCGCACCCTTTCATGAATTGGAACCCTTTCATGAAATTGATACATCTCATGCATTTCTTCATGAAACCGATGCATCCCATGTACCGTTTCGAATCGTACCCTTTCGATAAGAACATTCAACACTTTGAAAAATAATGCCTTAACATCAAATTGAAATTGGTTTTAATATCTTAATTTAATCATAAATCACTTGGCTCTGTTACCACTGTTGGAATTTCTTGAGCGTTCTTGACGCGGCGGAAGTGGATTCAAGATTCAAGATATTCAAGAATTCAAGAAATTCAAGAAAACCAAAAGAAACGGATCATTAAGTTGAAGAAAAGCAAGAACTTAAAGTTCATACCTATCGGATCGAGAAATGATCCGATCTCGAACTTGAAGTGATAGATCCTTTCTTCTCCTTTTTGCACAAACCGGTAACGATTACCGATTTTCACCATACACACCCGTTCGTTTAAAATCGCCTCCACTCACTTCTCCAACCGAAACGACTCACAACCAATTCGATTCTCAATCAAATCGATTCTCCAAAATGACTTTCACAAATTCAACCGAATCAATAAGACGTCACGAATCGTTTCGTCCTCTATCGGTATCCACATGGAATAACCCCTTTAAACGGATGAAGAAAGGATATGCTAGTCTCCGTTCTTCACGTTTTGAATCACAGAAAATTCCAAAGAGAAATTCGGAATTTTCTCTCTTTTCTCTTTTTCTCTCTTTTGTCTAACAAAATGGAATGAGAATTATGAATGGCATAGACATGAAATCTGAGAGCCTTTTTGGTATATATAGTCCACCTTTTCAAAAAGAAGCCTTTGTTCATTTAATCATATGTACTTAGTTATTATGTAACCATATATGTAACACATCTTATCATATAAGCTGTAGGATTATATGTGGCAATAACTATATAACCTTTTATATAACTTACACATAACTTCTGATTTTCTGTGTACATTTCAACGGTTGTTCTTTGTGTGTGACCCTATAGGTTTACTTAATGTTGGCAATATTCACAACTGATTATAAATCATGAGCGGACTCTAGCAAGCCATCATGAATACCCAATTTAAGTAAATATCGATGATTCGATCCAAATCTATGTGTTGTCCTTATATTGTATCCCTTTGTTACACAATATCTATATCGACCATAAGATATGGATTATGTCAACCTTATGTAGTACGATAACGTTTTTTGATCCCGAATTTGATCGAACCATGAATGACATTAATAACTCCTTATTAATTCATTCGAGCACGGCCGTGCATTTTCTTCAATCGAGCTCATCAAGAGGCCTTAAGATATCTCTCTCATTTACGAGAGGAACAAATCCTATCTTGATCTATCTCATTCATCCGCATGTTTCAGTATGTACCTAATCATAACCCTTATGGTTACCCGGTTAAAGGTAACATTAGATTATGTTAAAGTACATTCTATATGTAGGAAACTGAGATAATCTCAAGTCTAAGGATCACAATACTATTGATGAGACATACCAATGACACGAACCATGTGGTATTCTCCCGGTGGGTCAATCTAATATATGTTCTCTAACATATATCTATGTTAATGATTTAATAACACTTACTCATGATCAGTAAAACATGATCATCAATCAACCAACATACTGATATACATTTATAGTTTGTATACTTAAATAAATATATTGTATATGATTCTGCAAGTATATTTGTCTCCACAAATATCCTGTAAATAATCAGGGATGGTTTAGAATATGTTTTTCATACTACTCTGTAGTTTTACTATCAGAATCACATATTCTTATGATAGAAAGCTGAATAACATATTCAAGTTTTGTTTTAAAACAAAAGAATAAAATAACCAATACGCACTTTATTAAATAGCTCTAAACAAATACAAAGTTTGATTCACACAACAGATACAACTAGGTCTCATATACAAAAGCCTAGGGCATAAAACCAACAAGAACCCCATTAAGTCGATCCCCCAAACATCAAACACCTCGATTTCGAGAATGTTATTCAGCGGCATTTTGTTTCTTCGTCCTATTTGCTCATCCATTCACAATTGTCGCAAGCCTTCAGGAAATTATGCACGTCCAGTCCTTGAACATGATTAGCCAAAAGAAACCTGCTTGGAGAATCTTCGTGACTATTTTATCGGTTCGGTATGTCCTCCATAGTCCGAAGAATGGCAATGTCAGATCACGCTCCTGGCCTCCTCCTCTGGGACACAAATTTTGTAAAGTCCATCTACCCCAAACTTATATAGTAGGGGTTCATCCTAGTTGTACTTCCTTACACCTGAGAAGATTTTCTTTCAGTGTCAGTATGTTAGATTGGGAGGTAGAGTGTCGACAGCTAAGAGATTTGCTAGGTCGGCGTACCTTGGTTCCTTGGTTATCGCCGCCGCTACGAGGTATCGTCTATGAAGGAGTCGTTGATCCATCATTGATCTACGTCTCCTTCTCCTGTCCTCCAGCTAGCCGCGAAAGGTGGTCTGCAGCCGATTTTTCTGTCCCCTTCTTATCCCACAATTCCTTCCTAGTACAATTATATTAGCCTAGGGAACTACACCAATATGCAACATGGCCAAATCAGAATGATGTACCTCCTTAAAAAAAAATCAAGCACTATTATGCTTTGTTCACGAAACTAAATGGTGCCTCGGCAAATCTTGATTTTCTTGGATCTAAAAATCGACACGTCTTTATTCATTTGGTACAAAAATGAGTGGTTCTATTAGTGTATGTGATGATATTTTTATAACCGGTAGTAATTTCACATCGGTTGGACAACTAATTTTGGATCTTAATGCTCAATTCTTTAATTCTTAGCTCTTTGCACTATTTTCTTGGTATTGAATCTCAAAGAGTTAAAAATGAAATTCTTCTCTCTCAACCACAATACATTTTAGTCTTCTCAAATGGTAAAACGGACTGGCAAAACCTTGCTCATCTCCTATGGTGGCCGTGGGAGAACTTGAAGCTTAGTTGTAACTCTATGGATGATCTGAAACTTTATTAAAGCACAGTCTACGTGACAATTAATCGGCTCGAAATAGTATTTGCGGTAAATAAGATCTCGCAATTTATGCATACACCAACCGATACACATTGGGGGTGGTCAAAAGAATTTTGTGGTATATGATAGTCATGTTGTCATATGGTCTCTTACTCCGGGCATCTCAGTCTTCTTTGATGCATATTGGGTCAGATGTTCAGACGATTGGAAATGCACCATGGACTATTGTATCTTCCTCGGCCCGAATCTGTTTTTCGGGAGCACCAAGAAGTAAGCAATGGTTGCACAGCCAAGTATCAAAATGGTGCTCGCATTACCCTCTGATGAGACAAGCTCAATGTGATTCCAAATCCCGCTAGGCTTGAGGGGGTGATAAAATGGTAGGATGAAGTAGTATGTATGTGTAGAATTGAATTGTATAGAATTTACATAGGATTTATATACACATCTCCTAGTCCGCTCTTTGCGACCGTTAAACAGGACCCACTTTTATTTATTAAAAAAAAAAAGATGGGGCCCATTTAACGGTGATGAAGAGCGAATTGGGGATCGTTTAACAGGGGTGTGTGTATATTTTTCCATGTACATAATAGAGTATAATAAAATTGTATAGACTTAGAATGGAGATTGATTACCTTCACGAAAAGAGGATAGTAAGTTGTAATTAGAAAAAATGATTAATCATAATTTCAGTCCTCTTGAATCTCACATTCTAACAGATATGTATATAATTTGAATTGTCTAAAGACATGAAATCTTTTATGCAATTTCTTGTCTAATTCAAAAACGATCCACATAATTTTCTGATCTTTCTTATCCTCTTAGACTGTTTGCGAGATTCACTCGTAAAGATTCTAAAATGTTATCTTGTTTAATAAAAAATAACAATATACACTCCTGAATCAGTACATGTGCACAGTAAAATAAAAGAACATACATGTCGTGGGTGGTGCAAATTCTTCCTGAGAAACTATTCATGTATCACACCATTGTACTTTATTTTATTTTGTTTTAAAATCTGCCGAGACAAACTTGAAAAGATGAAGAACCTTATAAATCAAATGTCATTTCATACTAGTTTTTTCAACATAGCAAGCTTGGTGGTGCTGTCCTAATAATTTGATCCATCATCCACCGTTGGTTGACCTTAACATGTCATCATCTGATCCGTCACTTCTCAAGGATTAACTAGTTGAATTGCGTGGAGGGGAATAACAGGGAAAATTTTGATTTAGAAGATATTTTTTTATTAAATGGAGTGGGCATTTGCTACTTTCAAGGTATAATATTAAGAACCAAAAACAATATATCATTTTATAAAATTATAATAAAAGATAGCATATATGATCTTTCAATGAGATTTGTTTGACATGTTTCAATATGCTATAAACTTGCCTCACATTTGCAGAATGTTTCAATATGTTTAGTGATTAATAAAGATCTTTGGAGCGCTTGTTTGGAGCTTTTACTTGTGGATGTCTTAGTATCCATGAAGATAGATTTCATTCTCGTATTTGAAAATATTACTGCATAACAACATAGCGCATCCATCCATATCAATTATTCGGGCCGATTTTGTATCATTTATTTTGCGTATTTAAAATTTTACTTATTGTGTTCGGGGGTATTTTAGGTATATATTAATCGAACTAAGTGGTAAACATGATTTCATGAAGTGTTAAATGAGGTATGTGTTAGGAAATAAATAGTAAACATGACCTCGTTTTAGACACAATGTGACTAGTGAGGAATTTTTTTCAATTAACATATTGTATCAAGGTCAAAATTAATAAATACTTATGACAAAGTAATGCATATCATACAATAAAGTAATGCATAGCATATTAGCATGCCATATATAGAAAAGTGTGAGCAAAACAAAACATTCATACAAAAAATAATATATAAATAAATAGAAGTTGAGATCTTGGCTAGTACACCCAAGAGATGTTCCGAAGGAAGTATTAGGATTTATTTAGGCATAATTGGAGAGAGAGAGATCTTGGTTGGTAAGAGAGCCCATTGACATGCGTGATCAAAGACTTATCCAAATCAACCCTCTTTACTTGAGTTGTTTTTTTCTTCAAAATAACCTTAAAATTAAGGAAAATGTGTAAATACGACGGATTAATCACGTCTAAATTACGTCCGTCGTACAATATTCCCTCTAACTCCTCCCATTTTTCTTTTCGTCCCTTTTTTTCTCCAGCACGACGGCTATATACTATTATTGGCTGATTTATGTATTGTTACATATATATTGTTTTGTCTGTATAATATACTGTTATATCAAATTTATATATTGTTATATCATATCTATATATCACATAAATATATTGTTATATCATATATGTATACTGATATATACTATTTTATATGTAATCTATATTATTGTTTTATATATATATATATATATATATATATATATATATATATATATATATATATATATATATATATTGTTTTGTCTGAATTATACACTGTCATATCATATCTATATGCTGTTATATCATATATGTATACTGATTTATATATTGTTTTATATGTGAATTATATAGTGTTATATATATACTGTTTTTCTGAATTATATATTGTTATATCATATCTGTAT